>JAJLUJ010000066.1:0-50230 GCA_030564235.1 Blastobotrys elegans
GTTCCATTTGGGTTTGAATGCCAATCCGATCTCATTTTCTTCCATCCAATCGATCCATTCAAGACAATCGGCAGTGTGCTTTTTCGGGGGGTACGTAGATTCGTTGCTCCACATTTCGTGGTGGAGGTTGAAATCCCCACTAATGTAGAGCTTGTTTAATATTTTTGGATTTTTTCGTTTAATCGTGTCGATTCGTTGTGTGTGACCCGCATCCATTCGTAACTCCGCTCTCACGTGAACACCAAGTCAGGTGACCCCCGATCAATCGGATCTGAGAGAAAAATTCAAAAATTTCACAAAAAAATAAAAAAGCGCGCCACCACAAAATATTGTTTAACAACATTCAGATACGACAATGCCACTACACTTTCTAGGCACGGTCCTGACAGAGGGGTCCAAATCGATCCCATATTTTGAACATATCAAGACCTACGCACCATACGTGCTGGCTGGGTCTTTGGCCAAACGGTACTTTAGCGGCGCCACCAACACGTGGGAACGTAAGATGCATGGCAGCGTCGTCATGATCACTGGCGGCACAAGCGGGATGGGAGCCATTGCAGCTAAACGGTTTGCGCAGGCTGGTGCACAAGTGATTCTTCTCGTGCGCCAGCAAAATGAGTGGTTGTACGAGTACGTTGAAGATATGCGCGAAGAGACTGGTAATGCGTTGATTTACGTTGAGCAATGCGACTTGGGTGACTTGCACTCGATCCGGCAGTTTGCGACTCGTTGGCTGGACAATTCCCCGCCTCGTAGACTGGACATGGTAGTGTGCTGCGCTGGCGTGGCACTACCACCGTTCAAACCCCGACAAGCCACCGAAGACGGCATTGAGCAGCATTTGCAAATCAACTACATGGCGCATTACCATCTATTGACGTTGTTGGCGCCAGCGTTACGTGTTCAGCCTCCTGGTCGTGATGTACGCGTCATTCTCACTAGCTGTATTGCCAACGTCATGGCCGATTTTGACGTGAATGATTTGGAATTCACCAAACGTGGCTACCCTTCGGCAAAACCATGGACATGTTTGGGCGCGTCCAAGTTGGCTTTGTCCATGTTTGGGTACGAGTATCAACGCCAAATGAACGCGTATGAACGGCCTGATAAGATGCCAATGAATTGCCACGTTTCTATCGTTGATCCCGGTATGATGCGGTCGCCTTCGTTCAAACGGTTTGCTTCAATGGGTGAAGTCTGGGGTCTCATTGTTTATTTATTGCTGTGGCCAGTGTGGTGGCTATTTCTAAAGTCCAGCTCAGGCGGTGCCGAAAATATCATCTGGGCCGCAATGTCGCCAGAACCAAAAGACACCACCGAATTGTCGTACATTAGTGAATGCAGAGTACGAACGATTGCTCCACCTCGTCCGGAATTGAAGGATGAATTGTTACAGAAGGATTTGTACGAATTTACTGAAAAGTATATCAAGGATGCTGAAAAGAAGAGCGTGATTGCCAAGAAACGAATGGAGAAGGAGAAGAAGGAGAAGGAGAAACCAAATGAAAAGAAGCCAACTACTGCGACCACGGAAGCTGAATCAACAACCACAAAGCCAAAGAAAAAGTCGCGAAACCGTAAAAAGGCGTAGAATAGAATGGATACAAATGTCAAAAATGGATTGTACGTTTTTTTTTTTTTTTTTCTAGCTCTCAACGAGTAACTAATTGCCGCCACCTTTGCTTTTAAAGTATTTATACGTACTATAGCCGAGATATCGACGGATTTTAAATTGCATGGACGAGGTACCAATCTCGTCAAGTATAAAGTATGTAACATAGATAGGCCGCGTCCGTGCGACGCGACGCGACGCGACTTGAGTGATGTAGCACCAGGTTTGGACACTACTCTTTCATGCTTTTATAATGCTCCGCATCCATATTTTGTATTTCTACTATAGAGGCAATAATGATTGGTAGGCAAGGTTCAAGACATACAAATTAACCGAACGATGCATATTTTTGGTGATTTTTAATCTCCCAATCGTTCGTGCCTGAAAACTATTACCGCCATCTTGCAACCAACCACTTTTCTATTCTGTTTCCTCATCTCGCTCATATTCCTCTATAAACACATTGTATAAACGAATCAAACCGACAATGGATGGTAAAATGGCTTTCGAGCAGCTTATGAATTCGCTACGCGCTGACTACCTGTTTTTAACGCACCCGGGGAGTACCAACTACGTACTTCCACACCAAACCTGCCATGGTATGCAGAATATCCTACCCAATGGGGTGATCCAGAACATGTCTGTGGGAGAGATGAAAAGGTATAAAAATTCAGTTACGAAAACACCTGTTCAAACCAGTGTACCCGAAACGATTACAGGCTGGAAGAAGGGACCATTCAATTTCAACATTTTCGACTATACAGACAACTCGCCTGACTACAGTCCTCCTGCTTGCTTCACACCAGGACTCGGGAACCATTTTGTCCACGACCTGTTGACTACATATCTCTACGACAAGGATCCAACTGATTGGGTGATTTTGTCTGGGACAACTGTTAAAGACGTCCGAGCAGACACGGTTGAAGTTATTAGCCACGACAACATGATCAAATGGTTGTGCGAGATTTTGATGAAGCTAGTCGGTTTACGATTCCAGCCTTTGTGGACAGTAGGACTGCCACGACTTGGTTCCTGCTTTACAGATTTTTATTTAGTCAGCAGTGACGTTGGTGCTTATTCGTTATTCTCTTTATATTCATTCCGGTTTGTTACGATCACTGCTGGGGCGAAGCTAGTACTTGGCGGGGCCTACAATAATGAACTCAAATAAGTCGCTTCTTACTGTATGTATACATCCACCTGGAACAATCCGCTAATAGCTTATCTGCCTATCGCCAGCGAAAATGTTTTTGATTGTTGAGGTCTAGTCAAACCAATTGCCTGTCAGCCTCTCGTGATCTAGATCTGGGGCGTTTTGGAATAAGTTTCGCTGCTGCTCCCAATTGGGATTTCTCTTTCTTGACAACCACTTTCTTTTCTCTTCTTTCTATGGACAAGCGCTAAATCATTAGACACTACAATCCACTTGACTGTGAAATCACCACCGCAACGGCTCTCGAGCTAGCACATACAGATCCCTGGCAGTCATGTAGTGTTTGTTGGTGTCTGAGTGTTGATGGCGTCTTGTCATAGTTCTTCCTCTCGGCGCTTAATGGTCTACTCGTTTCGGCGCTTATTCACTAGACACTACAAACCACTTGGCTGTGAAATCACCGAAGCAACGGCTCTCGAGCTAGCACCTACAGATCCCTGGCAGTCACGTAGCGTTTGTTTGTGTTTGAGTGTTGATGGCGGCTTGTCACGTTGTCCAATTTACGCGCCCGGCGCTTAATTAATTACAACTATCACCAGAAAGACTATAACGAGCTAACATATGACATCGACCACTATAGATCTAGCAGGCTCTTCGTTAACTAACGCATTTGTTGAAGTTTCGATCCCGCTGATGGTTTTGGCTGCAGCTATAGCGCTATCGAGGCTCATCTTCTGTATGCAACCTGCTAGTAGCTGACAACGGCTCAACAGTATTCAGTGTGCTGGCATGAGTTTGGGCTGTGGGTTCATAGGATTAGGCCTGGGCCTGCAGTTTACTCGACTCGGTTTTTGCAAATACATCAAGGTTTCAAGGTCGGAGCCGCGCACGGCTGACTAGCCCGGGTTCGAACCGGAGCTAAGCGCCTGGCTTTAGCTGGGTGGCCGGCCGCACACTGAAAAAATTTTCGAGGCGCAGAAAAAAAAAAAAAAATACACACTTACGACGACAACAATAATGGAAGAAGTTGTATTCTACACCAGCAACACTGGCAAAACCCAGCAAAGCGCGTCTACATCCGCGGCGACTGAACAAACCGTCACCTGCACGGACCTACAAACAGGAGCGCACATTTCCACGTATAAACGGACATCCTCGCCTCGCCACGGCTTTTGTGTGACAAGAACCCGCCTGTACGCTTTGCAAAGCGAACAAGCGTACCTCCTTACCTATAACCACGATAAAGAAGCCTCTTCGCAACGAATCATTTTACCGGAAAAACTAACCAGCCTATGCGTCTCGCCAAAGGAGACTTACCTAGCAGCCGGCGGCGATTCTGGCCGCATGCTGATCTGGGAGCTAGCCTCGGGGAATTTGGTCTTTGAGCAGGACACGCACTACCAAGGTATCACAAACCTGGCTTTCACTCACGACGAAAGCTTTCTCTTCTCGGGAGGCGATGACGCCAGAGTCATGTCCTGGCGAATGCTCGATCTTGTGACCGCGCAAGACACTGTTCAACCAGTCCACACTCTCACCGAGCACACTCTACCAATCACGGGCCTCGTAGTAGCCTACGGAAGCGCAGTGGAGGCACGTGTCTACACGTCCTCTGCTGACCAAACGGTACGTGTGTGGGATGCGCGGTCAGGCCAGCTGCTCTCCACCTTCATCCTACCGCATAAACCAACGTCCCTATGTGTGGACCCAGCTGAACGAGTCATTTACACAGGGCTTGCGACAGGCGACGTCCAACCAATCCTTCTCTACGCTGTAAACAGTACGACCGGGTTGCTAGAAAGCAGAGGCGGTGCCCGTCAGATCATCACGGTAGAAAGCGAGGGAGCACTGACTGGTAATCACACGGCTGCCATCACCGCAATGGACCTTTCCTATGACGCTTCTTTGCTTGTATCGGGAGACGCAGCGGGGACCTGCTTTGTATGGGACTTGGGGTCCAAACAGGCCAGCCGCAAGCTTAAACAGCAGAAGGGCCCTGTATCAGGGGTTACGTGCATGGTCCGCGACAAACAGCAACCAGCACACGACTCGCCTCTTGTGCCAATGTTCAAACGTATGAAGGATGTTGATGCCCTATCCCGCCATGATCTCTTTCTCACTATCCCTGAGCAAGCCGATAATGATGACGGCAAGGATGGAATTTTAAACCAGGTTGTCAACGCAGCACGTTCGTTTGGGGTTAAGGATGATGTATCTTCACTACAAGCCCGCAACTCGGAGCTGAGCACCGAGTTGGAAGCAATGTACGGCCACTACAACACTCTACGCGGGCAGCACGACCATCTATGGCAAGTCTACTGCGCAAAGTCAGAGCCGGCGAGCTCAAACCCTTGATTTTTTTGATCACGCTGCTGCTTCTCAAGTAAAGGCCGGTACGCACCCAACATGCTGGAGTTTAGGAGCTTTTCAATTGCTCGTTCCCGCGGTTCCAGTGCCTCCTTGCTTCGAACTGGGTGGTGGAGTTGGTCAATAAACGTGGTCACCGCTTTTGGCATGTTTTCTAGGAAATCTTTCATCCCGAATGGCGTGCAGGTCAGCGCGTCAATGATTCTCATCTGTTCCGTGTATGGTAAGGAAAGCACCTGCTCGGATGTGATGCCAACCAGCTCGTAACTCTTTTTAGATAGCAGTAACTTTGTCAATACATGCACATGCACCGTCGTAACCGGCACCCTCTTCACCACCTCAGGGTGGTTATCGGCGAGATAGTCTGGGTCGAGGAAAGAGAGAAACGCCGTACACTCGTTCTTCTCCACTATCCCATGCTTTTCGTCAATGTAGCGGAACGTCTGCGGCTCATGACGCGACATTGCACCCCAAAACGCGTACGCGTCAGAGGCTGGTTGGACATCCACCATACCGGCCATCTCATCCGAAAGCTGCGTTACCAGATCGGTCGGGTGTGGGTTGTTAATGAGGTCAGTGTAGAATTGTAACTTTGTAAGGAGTAGCAGGCGGTCCGTTGTATCTGTAATGTCGTGCTTGTACAACTCCCACGGGACCTCGCGTGACTGCATTGACGGCAGAATATCGCGCGTTAGGTCCATTAGTAGTGCCGGTTCAAGTTCTTTCAGATCGGTATCGTTGAATAGCCGGCGTCGGACCAGCTCGCCGGACTGGGCAAGAGTTGAGAGGGTTTTTTCAGCAGCAAGAGCTTTCCCGTTTGTATCGTCAATCATGATTCGAACAAGGGTTTCAATGATTGTGGTGTTGGCGACCAGATCAGCTGGCTGGGCTCGGCTAATGATACCGAAACAGGCGTTTTGGAGCGAGACCAGCGGCGTGGTTAGACCTTGCGTGAGAAGGCTGATTGGGACAATGTCGCATACTTGGTCGAACGGTTTGTTGCTGAGTAAGGCGATTAATAAGCTCACGATGGGGTCAAAGTTGACGTCTGGCATTGGTGTCTGTAGAATGGTCATTAATGGGGGCAGGAAAGCGTCTATTACTACCGGATCATTGGCGAGAAAGGTGGTCGTGTCGTAGGTCAGCAGCATGGCGGCTTTATCTAGCAATTCCTCATCAAACGGCTCGTTCTTGTTGATTGCCGTCAGCATGTTGTCGACAGCGCTTTGAAGCACTGGGTTTTTGTCCATTATAAGTGTGTTGGAGTGAGTGGGTGTCGTGAAGGTGAGGTTTTTGGTGGCGTGTGATGTTGGCGATTTGGGATTGTTGGGAGGTTATCTCTGCGCGCGCCGCCTATATTCACGTATTTACGTATTTACGTAGACTGGGTTTTTTGCGAAGACTAGAATACCCCAAATTGTATACGATTGAGAGAATTGATTGGGTTTATCATGATGAGGGTTGCTCAGTGAGGTTTCTTCCGGTGTGCCGGGTGCTGTCAGTAACTTTATACCTCCTCTCCGGCCCAATTCCGCGATCTGGGCTCATCGGAACCAGCAACCCTTTCAATGTACACCCGGGAAAGGGCTTTTATTCATTGTACCTTTGATAATTCATTTTGATTGTAGAATACATATTTTGATATACACGTATATAGTATTGGTTGAGCCTTCCGACGCGATTACAATGGTCTATACCGTCATTAGTCAGCTAGCGCTTGTGGTTTAAAACACCTATAGTCGTCCGAGATCTCGAGCAGGAAAATAGGTTCAAACTGCCTTACTATGTATATACTGAACATATTATGAACTAAAATATGTACTATCCTTAGCCCATACCTTGCTTTTAGCGCATTGAATTCCAGAAATACTGACGAGCGCTCCCGCCTGCGCGTGCTATACGCTTCAACAAAACCAATGCAGAAAATTTAATGCCAAAATGGATGGCCAGTTTCTTGCATATCGATATATTTCATTCGCTGTTGGAAGAAGTTATCCCGCAGTTTAAATTTACTCTGCTATCTCTTCTTGAAACAAGAGGAAGTCAATCTTCTAACGCTTTGGGAAAACCATGTTCCGGAACTATAGACAGCTCTTGCGATGCTCTTCCGCGGGGGAGATATATTCGAAGATCACCAGTTCACATGTATGTGTACCCAAATGAAACAACGCGACGTCTGTATACCTGTTGAGCCATGGCTTCAGCTTCCCGACTACAGACTACAGGTTTGTTATAATTATTTATAACTATTATCTTTCCTCACAGTGCGAGCTTGTTAAATTTTTAAATTGTCTATAGAGGTAAGGTGTTATCTTATGCAACTAAAATTATATAAGCCCTCTATAGCTATCCTATCTGGAACGCGCGTATTATAACTTATCAATGGCCATAAAATAAAGAAATACAAAATAAAAGGTATAGACCGAAGAACAGCCCTTGGGCAGAGAAGCTAGAGTACACGGTTTGCCTGGTACTACTGTAAGCAGTCAGCCTCACCAAGCCTCGGCCTTCCGTGCTCACCAGCCTCCAGTCGCTCCGCGCGGGCGACACTCCCAAATCAAGCGATCACCAACAAGGGCAACCATGAACTCCAATGCACGACAACCTTGAATTCCGATGCACGACAATCTTGGGCGTGTCATCCCTCTCCATTCCTGATTCTGAACGGGTATCTCGCCATTTCCTCTTTATTTTTTCTTCATTATTTTTCTTTTATATTCTTTTTATCATTTACTTTTTATCATTCAAAGAAGTATAAATAGTCGAGCTATTTCCCTTCTTATTTTTAGTTCTTTATAGAAATTGTTTAATCTATTGAATTCTATTACGTTTTCACACACAAACGCCTATTTCAGTATTCAACTCGTTTAAATTGTCTATTGTTCTCTTCTCAAAGACCGATCTACGAGCTCATTTAACTCATTAAAGCTTGACTATTTATAATAAGTGGCGCTAGGCTGCCGCCCAGCAACAAATGTGGAGACTGCTAATGGATGGGTATCAACTTGGTGCATTCCAAGTTGGCACTTACTATAACTACTGACTCATTCCAATATTAACTACTGCAGCATGCTGATACAACTGAAACCCGTACCTGGTAACGCATCTATCATCACCAAACCGCGGTGCCTTCGTTTTATACCTTTTCCTGAAACGAAATTGCCTGAAATTGGATTCCAATCTGCGGAAATGTCCTATTGGAAAGCGGGTTAACAATTGGCTAATGTTTATTGTTCTCACCCTTAAAATATCACAACAAACACTGCAAAGTATACATGCATAGTCTTCATATTTTTGTGTACCCATTACTATGTCGTGTTATAGCCTTGTATTCATTTTCACACGGTTATATGTGGTGAGACATCACGCCGCAGCGCGTGCGGCGGGTTTTTTGTGCGGCGCGCAATCGATCGGTACGGTGCGTGATCAACAAATTTCATCATCCGGTCCTTTGGCGCAATTGGCAGCGCGTAAGATTCCAAATCTTAAGGTTGCAAGTTCAAATCCTGCAGGGATCAGCATCGAGTTGCCAACTCGGTTATATTTTTTTTTCCTTTTTTTTTTTGTAGTTTGTTGATGAAACCTTCTCGATAATTCCGAATACTCGCAATATTTAATAAAAGAAGAACATGTCCAGATCGGTAATGTTCCCGTGACCAATTGTATAAGTGAGTAAAAACAAGCCTGGGTGGGGGAACCACTCGTCATCTATAGCAATCAAAGAGGGAAATTCTTAGTAGGCGGCAAACACGCCCTTTCTTTTTAAAACAATCATAGTCAAAGTTGCTCGTCTACCTATCAAACCCATCAATCATTCGCAGTAACATAAAACACATCGTCAACATCTACCCAACTGAATCGCTTTGGTACTCTGCCTACTACTTGTCCCTGCTCATCAACAATCGCTACCCGTCCATCCATAACCAGCCCGTACCAGATCAAATCTTTCAAAAACGAATTCAGGTTTGGCACCGCGAACTTAGCGTAGTCCCATAGCTGTTCCATCGACGTGCCTAAATAGCTCGTTAGTTGACTAGCAGCGCTTAATGTTTTGATACAGACGTACTAGTCTGCCGGCTCTTGACAAGACGAACTAGCTTCTCCAGCAAATTGTCGTTGCTGTCAAAGATGGTCGTCGGGTACACCATATCCGTGGTTGTTTTTGTTTTTTTGTTGTTTCGTCTATTCTAGTTGGATGGATGTCAAGAAGTAATAAATATGATAAATAATAATAAACGCCAAAAAAATAAATAGAGCCGCACACGTGCGCCAACTTTTTTTTATTTTTATTTTTATCATCCCTTCTTCGGCTGCTGCTGCTGAGCCGACGACGAAGATGACAGTTGAGACGGCGGCGATAGCTCGCGGTTGAACCCACCCTGTCTGTTCACATACTGGCGATACTCCAACTTTTTGGTTTTTGAAACGCTGGACATGTTATTAGCAGCGCCGGGAACGTGTTTGTTTTTGGTCGATGCAAACGAGCCAAAACCCATCACCTGCATCATTGACGCGTCTTGCTCGTTATTCGGCGCGGAAGTGTTGTTCTCACGCGTACGCGTCCTGCCCCGTTCACCGTCGCCGGCACTGTTTCTGGCAGTAGCAGCAACGGCGGCAGTGTTGTTGTCTGGGCTCTGTTTCCGTTTCGGACGCTCTGGGGACTTGTAATCTGTAGTCTCCCGTTTCTTTGCTGCTGATCGGCCGCCTCTTGCACTGCCTGGAGATAATGACCGAGACCGCTTCCTGCCGGTTGATCTGGAACGTGATCGATAGTCCTTATTTCTTGTCCTCATTTTTGTTTTCTAGTGAGTCGTGTTGTGGTGAAGGGGAAAAAACAAAAATTTGTTTTTCCCCAAATTTTCCGTTTGGGAGGCGCGCGCGAGCCCTTTTGGGAGCACAGGAAACAAGCTGGTGCTTTCAATAGCCATCTCTTTATAACAAACAAAGTTCAAAGGGAAGAGTTAAGCCACGCACACAACTTATATATGCGAATATTACATTACTCTTCCCGGAGCATGAGCACCACTTACTTGTACTTTTTCCGGTTAGTAGTGCATCCATGGTAATGCTACTCCTCCCTTGGGCCAGACTGAGCCTAGAAACTGTTCTATATATATATATATATATAAGATCAAGTTTTAAATACCAGGGACAGGCTGCCTATATACATCTGTTCCGCATTTATGGGTACGTATACTATAGTCCATCCATATTTCAATTATCCAGCCGCACTGACTGAGCCGCACATATATATGGAGGACCCGAGAAAGTCACTCCTCCTTCTGTCACACTCCCGTGGCAAGAGAATTTTTACCAAACGAAAATAAATAACCAGATTGCGAAAATTAAGCGACACCTCACGCTCGTAAGCCGCAGCTCGTAGTATGAATAGAATATTATACTATATTGCAGCAAGATGAGCGAGTGGAGGATTTGCGGCGGTCACTAGACGGAGCAGTGAGTGCCTCGTATGCTGGAATTAAGATTGGGCACAGCTCGTCCTTTCATGATTTTTATGCCGCCCACCTGCTCGATAGTCTTCGTATATAAAGTGCTGCCGGTGCTTGGTTTGGCACGCGCTGTTGGGAGTTTTCCCAAATCACGAAAAAATCAACACCCAACGACAAAACGCAACAGACAGAAAAGACAGCAACAGAAGAAGAAGGAAAAAACATGGCCGAGCTGACTGATCTGATACGTCAGAGCGCTCTGTTCACATCAAACCGGCTGCCGTCCCTGTATGCCGACTTTAGACGTCTGAAACACACCAACGAAGACGGGTACAAGGCCAACATTGCTGCCTGGAAATCAATCCTCCAGCAAGCAATGAACGCCGGCATTTTCGACGACAAAACATGCATCAAAGCAGACAACACTCTGCTCGACGACCTCTCCAGCCCGCAACACGGTCGCCCACTCGCCATCGATGCGGTACTGGACGAACTGGTCTCTGAAAAAAAGCTCGTTCCGCTACACATCTTCTTCGCCCATAGCATAAACGGACGAAGATGGGGCGTCGTGCCCACGCTATCATGGGCCTTACGCACTAGTGGGGTTTATGACAGCACCTGGAAATCCGCCGACTCCAAAACAGGCCTCAAAACATGCAAATATGTCCACATTCCCACACTCGAACAGATGTCAACACGAGCAATGGAAGGTTTCACGAACGACTCGTATTCTAGCTCGGTATTCACACGGGCGATGGTGGAGAAGCTACTATCCAAACTAGACCTCACGGGGGTAGACGTGGATGTTATCCTCACCTACCTCAGTCGCGATAACCCCGTACTCAGCATAGGACAAGGGATCGTGAAAGTCGGCACGACCCCAGTCACTGAGCAAGACGTTGCGGTGGCCAACATGCGTGAGACCCTTTCACAAGTGTCTGAACGGGTCGACTCGCTGTCAGTCCAGATTGATGAGTGCACGAGCAAGGCGAAAACTGCTCTAACCTCCAATAATAAAGTTCTAGCACGGTATGCTTTGAAGAGCAAGAGAATGGCACAGGACACACAATCAAGCTCGCTCGATATGCTGTCAAACTTGGAACAGGTTCTTGCCAACATTGACTCGGCTTCTGGTCATTTGGACATTGTAAATGCGCTTCAATCCGGCGTTGGCATCCTCACCAATCTAAACCAGAAGATTGGCGGCGTGGAGAAGGTTGGTGAGCTGATGGACGAGATTCGCGACCAGACCAGCGAGACTGACGCGATTGGCCAAGAAATCAGCCAACTGGCTGGCGATTTGGACGAAGATGAAATTGAAAATGAGCTGAATGAGATGGAGACTGAAGCGGCGATGAAACAGGCAGGCAAAGCTCCAACTGACAGTATTGACGAGCTGATTAGCGAAACTGAGAAGTTGAATGTCGACGAACACCCCGAGCCCGAGACCGAGCCCAAGCAGGCAATCCCAAATTAACACTTAACCCACGTATGACCGTCTATAAAACACAATGCATTTTTTTCCAATCCAACGTAAAGAATAAAGGCAATGGGAGCAGGCCAACAGTTCTATACCCTTGTCCAAAGCTGGTTCGAGTTTAATGGGAGTGCCGAGCTGGTTAGGTCTGGTACACAATTGCTCAGATATCCGATACACCTAGTATGTGAAGGAGTAAAGGTGTAACGGGTACGTGGGACACAACGGGGGTTTGTGATATGATGGGTCGGGTGTATATATGTGCATTGTTCATAATGAATTAACCCCGAGCTTCAATGTCGAAACCGTATGATACCTCGGGCTAGGTATTATCACGATACAAGAAGGTTGACGCACTGATACACCAGTGCAGGGAAATATTCACAAAATCTATATAAACCACGTCCTTTCCTGCTGACCATCATAAAAGAAGAAGAAAAAACACCAATGTTCAGTAAACTAATCCTTCCTGTGGTTTTATCGGTATCCCACGCACTACTCCCAAATACAGTGGCAGTGGGGTCATGGTCTCACGGTGGTAACCATGCACAATATGACCAACAAGCTCAGCAAGTTGCCACTGCCGCACAATCTGATCGAGGGTGGATTTACTCGTGGGATTTCCAATTCGACGATGATGCCAACACCATGGGCGTATTTGAGTTCCGGCCTTGGGCCGATGGTAAGCACCACGAGCTCTACGTGGAGGTAAACGGAGACGCAAATTCCTTCAAGGGGCCAGGGAAAGGCTGGGACTGCTTTGAAGATGCGTACGGTGGGGGTTGCTCGCGGCTGCTTGACCAGTTGAATGATAGCCCGTTGGACACCAAAAATGGTCGGCCGTTTGAATCCTCTCTAATCCGAGGATCGGGCGACCTATGGCTCCTATCATTGAAGATCCCAGGCGACCCTATCTATTCAGTCATCCACACCTCAGTCCAGTTCAAGCTCGGAAACGTAGACGCCAAACTTATTCCAACTGGTAACACATATCTGAGCTACCGACGAAAAGTCAATAGCTGCGCTGACGTTCCAAATATCGATCTTCAAATCTCTTCTGATGGGAAGGGGTTCGAGTGGGACAAGTTTGTTCAGGTTGGAAAGTGTAAGAACCAGCTCGGCTTGGAAATTACCAACTCTCCAACAAAGGTGGATTTGAAAACTGCTTAGTAATCGTAGTTTCATCCCGTAATGGTTGTTGTCCACCCAACTTTAACATGTGTGGTAGAATACGAAAATATATATACAATTGCTTAAGGGTGTTGGTCCAGATACTATCCAACTGGCTTTAAGGGTTGGTTTTATGGATATCGAAATGAAACAAGCTCGAAAGCTTGACATGCACTTTTTAGTTCTAATACACAATGCACACTCTCTAGGGAACCACTTTCATGAACATGTAGGCACTTGGTAGCACACGCTCTAACATATAGGGTATGCACACACAACCCCTCATATAAATACTATATAAGCTGGAAATAACGGACCGTTTGGGTGATCGATCAGGATCAACAAGCGATCCCGGCTAAACTAAAACGGGTAGACCTAAATGTTCTCTGTGCGTATACGGCAGTGACGAAATGCCTGCACAAGCAACCAACATGATGGTAAAGACGAGATAAAACTGCAGAACTTTGTTTAATATATGCGGGCATGGGGTTTGGGACCCAACCCATATGCTTTGTAGATACTAAACGGTAATATTCGAAATTAACGAATTGGATGAAGACCAGAGCCTCGGTACAGAAATAGCTAATTGTACATGGCGTGCATAGCGCATCAGTCTTGACTACATTAGCCGAAACAGGCAATTATGCATGCCCTAACTGTGACTTTGTCCGTTGACAGCAAAAAGATTGTTATTAATATCTGATCGCATGGCCTTTTCCCTCCTCTTAATGTGTTAAACAATCAATGAAAATACTACTAGCCGTATACCTCTATCCCTTCACTGGTTAGATCCCCAGCTGCACCGTACCTAGGACGCTTGCGGTGTTTTCATGTGTATCACGTATCATGTATATCAGGGTTGTTGAGTACCCATGCTTTTCACTGACCGTCGATAAAGTCCTGGAGGCATTATGGGTCAGGAAAATTGTACATATATACCAAGCTGAACCAGATACACACCCCCCTGCCCAAGTAAAAATACTACACGCATACAATGAGAAGTAGTATCATATACAGTAACAAAATGTGACTCGACTGCCATTATATACTTACTCGTATACATCCACGTCACACTTCTTACCCTACTATAACGTGGTACCCACAACCCTCAAACCCCCTCGTAGTTTGTTAATCATCATGTACCCTTTTGAAAGTGTTTGTATACAATATATCTTCTTCACGAAGACGTATAAAAAAGGACCAACGATATAACCAACCAACGAAACCAACCAATGTTTTCTAAACTCACTTCGCTAGTACTTGCACCACTCGTTGTCCAGGCCTTGATCCCTGGCACGATGTGGACTGCGGATACTGAAATCCAAATGGGTGATGATACTGACGGCATGTCGCTTGCCGTTGCACCAAGTGAAATGGAAATGGGCGCCGTCCTAGGCTGGCACCTTGAATGGGACGACCCAATGATGTCGTATGCAGTCATTGAGGTTCGTCCGTTGAGGGACGGGCGTAACTACGAACTCACGATGGAAGTGATTGGTGATATTGTACTCACTTCTCAGCCGATGGGGTGGAGCTGTTCAAGCCAGTCCTCCGGTGCAAATGAGGAAGAGAGAATTTTCTGTTCACTTATTGTCGGGAAGGACATATTACAGCGGGAGGTTGAATTCGTTTTCCGTGGGCACGGTCTGGATCGTTGGCAACAAAGCATCCGTTTTCCATCTACCGACATAAGCTACCTTGGTCCAAGCTTCAGAATTGGTAACGACCCCAACTACCGAGAGCCAATTTATAAGTACGGCCAAGTTTACATTGCATACGACGAGAACGTGCCAGCCTGTTCGGACGTCCCCTTGATTGATCTGTTGTTCCCAGACGAAAATGAGTACAGCACCATCAAGTATTCGAACTTTAAAACTGTGGGAAAGTGTAAGGACGATTATAAGTTCTATGTGGGAACTTCGCACACCAGCAATACTATCGACGTGATGGGATACTCCGACGAGGTTCCTCCAACTCCGCCAAACCCATCCGACGGGTATATATGTCCAAACAACATCAACGGTTGAACTTTACAAAAATGGACGTAGAAATAAATATTAGCTTAGCTTATTATCATTCTTTTATTGAGATCTTGCACCCATGGAGTTGACAAAGGCATAGCTTTGGGCAGCGAACCCGAACTGTAGCACCAAATTTAATGGAAGTGTCCCCAGGATAACAGTACCGTTTGCATATTTGTGGTCAGCTGTGATGATACACTATAGCCAAGAATTGACTTTGGGTTTGATACCAAACGTACCATCAATTTCCCACACCATGACTCCGTTGATCATGAGTTTTCAGTTCCAAAATGCGGGCAATTGAATGCAAGGGGGATTACACAATCATATGGTTGGTGCCACGGACGAGGACAATTCCATCCTTATCAAGGGATACTAGTTTGCCTGGCCGGTAATCAAATGAATATTAAATAATATAAAATATATAATTAGTCACACTATTCGTCGGTGCGGCTCAGTATATGAATAAAACGCTAGTCATTCTTTTTGGTATCCGGGTCATTGTCTTCCAATGCTAACGAGTTTCCGTTATCAGTCTCTCGCTTTTCAGTGGTCTTATCCCTTTTTTCCGCTTCATCATTATTCTCGCCGTTCCATACCGGTTGGTAGCCCAGGAACTTTGAGACAGCGTTGGATGCGACACGTTGGCCCATTTCCAACCACGATTCGTTTACCGTGCCCATTGCGTTGAATACTGTGCTGGCCGGTTTCAAAATAAGCGTCGAGGATGGGCTCAACCCTAGCTCCTTTAGGCTACATTGTTCCTCGCTCTGCCCAAACAGCTTTTTCGGGAATGATTGGTAGAATGAGTAGGCGTGGTTACCGTCCGTGCGGTTCTTGTCCAGCCAGTTACGTACATCAGAGAGAGATTTGACAGACTCAAAGCTTTGTTTGACTGCTGTGCCATCAAATAACCGGATGGACAGTGCGCAACGGCCAGTGTCGGTGGTTTTTGACGTGGAGGTTGTTGATGGTGGTTGGGGTTGCACCTTTTGCTTGTTCATTTCGTCTTTTCGTTTAGATTCACGTTCCTTCTTGTCCAGCTCGATTTGCCGTAGGATGCGTTTCTTATGCTCGTCGTCTTGTTTCTTTGCCAACTGGACTTTCTGTCGATGCTGTTGTTGTGAATCTGTAACTATTGGTTTGTTGGGCTTTTCGTTGCTGCTATTGCTAGATTTGGGTTTACGCACGGGCGTTTCAGACTTGATGTGCTGTTGCAACCTGTCAAGTAGACCTGATTTTGTTACGCCAGGCTCAATTGTGTCTAAAACTTGGCCGTTTTGAATAATATGCACGCTTGGGACTTTGTCAACTGTAAAAATCTGCTTGAATAGGTCTAGTGAAGACGTGTTGTCTGCAAGTCGAAGTCCCACCGCCGCATCTTCGCCACACTCAAACTCCATCATCCACACAACCATTTCATCACCATCATCGCCAATCGCCACGACTAGCGGCTTCTGCTCCGTTACCGACCGCGATACAGCTGCTTGGACATCCTGGCTGAACTTCATGGCGTTTGTTTTTGATTAAAAAAAGTGGCGTCGTAGAAGCTGGGTCCCGGCGCCCCTCCCAACAGCTACTGCTACATTAAATAAAAATACCGTGACAGTAACACCACGCCGCTGCACCAATGCAGCGGACATCGATGCTAGCGCTCTTCACCTTCCGGGGTGAACAACAGTCCGTTTGTCCAAACTCACGCCAGACTGGAATATACGCTGGACGGACGCGCTGGTCGAACAACACTGTCCCAGTGGTAGTGGTAGTGCTGCAGCTCCGTTTTACATGTTCTTGCCTTAAACTCACCCCAGACTGGGATGTACGCTGACAAAACGGCGCACGTATCTAGCTCCTAAACTCCCCAGACTGGAATATACACGTTAATCACAGGGACTGGTTGGTTCGCGGCGAGTGTGGAAAGGGTCAGACTGGAATATACGTGTTTAGTTGGGCGAACAACAATTTTTTTTTACTTTTCTCTTGTTCAAATAAAAAAACTAATAAAAAACCTATTGAGCATTCGACTGGGCAGTAATCTGTGCTTGCTTAATCAACGCGGCTGGAGCGTCCATCTTTGGTAGCATCAACTCAATCATTCGAATTTTAGACGGCGTGGAAAAGTTCTTGTCGTTAAACAACTTATCCAGCTCGCCAGTGGTTTGAACTTGGTGATTTTCATAATCCTTGGCATTGAATAGTTCCAAAATCTTGGTGTTTTGCCAAGGCTGAATGTCATTATACGAAGCATTCTCACCGTGAATGAGCCGTTCAATAGTGTAACCGTCATTGTTCAAGACAAACAAGTATGGCTTCAATCCCCATCGAACCATGGTGGAGATTTCAGTCACCGTCAATTGTAGCGACCCGTCACCAACAAACAAAATGACCCGACGCGACTCGTCAATCTCCGACGCACCCATGGCAGCACCCATAGCGGCGCCGACAGAGTAGCCAATAGACCCCCACAAAACTTGCGAAATACCAATCACATTCTTTGGAAACTTGGTTTGGACGATACCAAACGACGAGGTACCAGTCTCAGTCACCACGATATCCCCAGGCCGTAGCCATTGGCCAACACGGGTCCACAACCATTGCTGCTTCAAGGCCGACTCGCTTGGCACTGGAGTCAATGTAGTCTTGACAGATGGGACAGGGACGGCATGCTTGACACTAGCTTGCGGAATCTTTGCATTCAGCTTGTTCATCACCTCCTTCATTCGAATGTTTGGATACGCCGCCGACCGAATCTTGGTGTGGTCGGAATGAAACTCAACAATATTTCGTGTAGAGTAGTGGTAGGTAAACGACCCAGTGTTGAAATCAGACAGCAACCCACCAACAGACAAAATCAAGTCGGCATTCTCCACAATCTCAGACACTTCCGGGTCGGACAAAGAACCGACATAGACGCCACCAAACCGAGGATTATGCTCGTCAAATACAGACTTGCCCATTGGAGTCACAAACACTGGGTATTGAGTCTTTTGTGCAAGCTCATTCGTCTCCTTGATACAGTCGTGACGTGCGGCGCATGCATCCACCAAAATAATTGGCTTCTCAGCCTTGTCCATCATCTCCAGTGCAGCATCAATAACCTCAGCCTCGGCAGCCTCCTCATTCTTTTCAATGCTCAAGTCGATTGGAGTGTTTAGCAAGGTAGCGTCAATGGCAACTTCAGAAAAGTTTGCTGGAATGGCCAAGTAGACTGGTCGCTGGTTGACATACGCCTCTCGAATGGCTCGGTCCACATTCTCGGCAATTTTGGTCGTGTCCTTTAAAAATATTGTAGTGTGCGAAATGTTTTCACTCATTCGCTTAAACGCAGTAAAGTCGCCATCGCCTAGAGTGTGGTGCAAGAGTAGCTGCTTCTTTTGGGCATCGAGGGATGGCACACCCACAACGTGCACCATGCCAATGTGCTCCGCATACGATCCGGCAACAGCGGCAACAGCAGACAATTCACCAACCCCAAATGTGGTCACCAGACAGGCCAGTCGCTTCACCCGAGAGTACCCGTCAGCCGCATACCCAGCGTTCAACTCATTCGTGTTGCCAACCCATTTCAGCCCGTCCACTTCATACACGTGGTCAAGCAATGCCAGGTTGAAATCACCCGGAACACCAAAAATGGAGTCCACCCCCAATTGCTTGAACCGGGTGAAAAGGTAAGTGCCCAAAGTAGTTTCGGATGTCATTACCTTTTGTTTCTTGGAGCTTCGTGCGGCCGGAATTTTTGCGGTATTTGTATGTAAAGTTGGGAAAGGGTGTTTTTGTATTGTCCGTTTTCAATATGAAGAAAAAAAGGACAAGATTTGTTGTATTGCTGGTGGAGAAAAGAGGAAGGAAAATGAGGTGGGTGTGAAAGGCTTTATATATTTGTGAGTAGCAACAATGAAGGAAAAAAAAAAAAAAAAAAAATTAACCCGGCTTTTTACACGTAATAAACATAATAAACATAATGTGGGTTTTCTTTTTTATTGTCAGCTCACTTATTTCTTTCCAAAACATAGGGCCTGTTTTGGTCAAATTTCGGACATTAAGTTGGCCCTTTGTCTTAGTAGTCTTTGTCTTGGTGTGTCTTTTTTTTTATATTATAAGGCAGGCTCTGTCTTTGTCCACCGTTGCAACAACGTGTACACACACCAGCAAGCGGTAAATAGTGCACCTCCCCAATTGATCTACTTGAGGCGTTGAGAAATACCTATCGTCATAACGTAACCCGCCACAGTAGCAACTTAAGTGTAGACCTTGCTCATATATATGCGTAAAACTGCACAGCCGTGCTATCTCGGGTCCGCCTGGGCAACTGCCGTGACGGTATACGTATAGCTAGCCCGGAAGGATTAGGGAAATGGCTCAAAGTGGCGTGACGGAATGAATCGCCTCGGGAAGAAAAAAAGTTGTGTGATTCATGGTGTGATGATCAATAAACTATAAGAAAGGTCAATTGAAGATATCGGTTAACAGTTGCAATGATTTCCATTCCTGCATTAGAATAGGAATCAAATTGAACATGTGTGAGTAATGGATTGCCGAAAACGGGCCAAAGTTTCTAAGCTAATTACTTAAGGTAATTACATGCCCGTCAACGCATCAACGCGTCAACCTTCGAAGATCTATATTGAGCTGCATCACGGTGGATTAATTGCCACAATCCGGATAATTATACCGCCCAAATATTATCAAACACGGCTAACACGGGTATACATACATGAGATGGTCGATGTGTTAACAATCTACCAATGAGCTCAATTGCTCAAAACAAAATTGGGACGGCTGGTTGTTTTTTGGCTTTTTTTTGGTTTTTAAATTGTTCGTGGATGTGGCGCACGTGAGGGAGAGGCACATGATATCGACCATTCCACAACCTATTAGGTATACGACCTGCAGTCGAGATCTTGCCGGTATCCGGCCCACCCGAGTGTATGCGGACTGGCGTTGGTAGCTTACTATAGTATCATGCAGGCCAGATTTATATACACGACAACTTACGACCCAGCTGCGTATACGCCCTTAGATTTTGAAAACTTCCCTTGGGAACTTTCCCAGCGGCCTTGGTGTGCGGGCCAGCGCTGGGAGGATTCAACGATTCAACCAATTAGTGCGAGAAAGATTTTTTGCACACTTTTTTTTTTTTTTTAACTTTCTTGCACCACACAATGAAGCAGCGGTTCTTGCACATTCTCCAATCGCCATCCACAAGCATACCGACTTCCCTCCATGCATCACATCTAATTAAATCAGTGCCCGAACTAAAAGGAAAAGCGGCGACCACTACGGCCACTTCATTCGAGGTGATTGAGTCGTCGCTGCTGCGCGTGGGGTTGGCACCGTCCACCCCACTATACACCAAACGCAGCAGTTTACTAGCCAGCTTTGGAGACTCGCTGGTCTCTTCACTATACCTGCGCAAGAGCATTAGCCGGCTGTGGGCGGGGCAATGGCCGGTAGGGTACCAAAAGCTCGTCTCGGCGGCACCCGTCTCGGCTCTCATCTCAACAAAAAACAATGATCCGCTGGCTGTCCTCACTCTGGACGGGACAATTGACTGGATCGTGTCGGGCCATAACGCGCTTCATGCATTCACCGGTGACCGGCTTGTTGTGGAGGCCAGGCGGAAGAAGATTAAGCACACGTTTGTTAGTGGGCGTGGCACTGTTGCGTTGAAAGGTAGAGGGCAGTTGTATAAGGTTGCATTGGAACCAGGCGAGTCGTTCCTTGCTAGACAGGATACTATTGTCGCGTACTCCACCGACGCTAACAACCAATCTGCTCATCACGGCAAGATTGAACAGTTGCCATATAGAATCAACCAAAATGGGCGGGAGTATGGAACCGGCTTTGTTGAGCAGGTTAAAAGCGTGTGGAGTCTGGTTGGAGAGACTTTTACGAGCTGGGTTCATGCTGATCGTGGAGAGTATGTTAGGCTACAGGGCCCGTCTACATTGATTCTGAGCTCGGCTGGTACTGCTAGTGGTGTGTCCATGGTGCCAAAGATTGAGCCAAATCTGAATGCAAACCCGCTCGAATCCAGAGTGCAGCACCAAGCCCAGCTCATTGTGGACGAATCACATCGGCAGTCCGATTTGCAGCGGACTCAAGGTATGCCCAGGGAGGACGAAGACTACTTGAAGATTGCCACCATTAAGGACGGTAACGTTACGTTTGAGTCGACCAAGACGTTTGAAATGTTTTATAAAAAGTAGTAAGGTGTTGTTTAATAGTATTAGTAGGGAATGTTTCGGGCGGATCCAGACTGAATCACTGCCTTATAAGCAATTTTAGTGTTCAATGACGTCAAGCGCTCCAATATCGTCATGAATCCAATCGACGATCCAGATCGTTAATTAATGCACAACATATTGTACTGAAGTTTACACTTAATTGATCGATTTAAACGTGTCTATTTTTAGGCCGCGTATTACGCGACGGAAAATTGCTCCCAACCACAATTTTTTCTGAACAATCACAATGAGCAACGACGGGCCCAAATTGGTCGTGTTTGACCTGGACTACACGCTCTGGCGTAAGTAAACACCGCCGACAATCACATTGCTAACTAAAAAAAAAAACAAAAAAACAGCATGTTGGTGCGACACACACGTCTCCCCGCCTTTCAAACAAGGTGAGAATGGCTCGCATGTCATTGATTCTAGAGGCATGGAGATGCAGTTTTACAAGGACGTGCCGGCTATTCTACAGCACATTGAGTCGTCCAGCAGCATGCGAGCGGCGTCGGCATCGCGGACATGGAGCCGAGACACCGCCAAAAGCATGCTCCGGTTGTTAAAAGTAGGCGATCAACCGGCAGACACGTTTCTATGCCATTCCAGCTGGGGCACCGGCTCCAAAATCCAGCATTTCCGTGAAATCCAACGCAAGACTGGCGTGGAGTACAAGGATATGGTGTTTTTTGACGACGAGTCGCGAAATAGAGACGTTGAAAGGAAGCTTGGTGTAACGTTTGTGCTGGTAACGGAAAGAGAAGGCGTGTCGTGGCGATCGTTTAATAAAGGAATAGAGTTGTGGAGGGAGAACCAAAAATAGACACTCTCCCGAATGTCGATCCATTGTATAAATAAACTGCAATCCGCCCCCCTCCGTAAAACCCTCCGTAAAACCCTCCGTAAAAGCCCATTTCCTCTGTCCTTCAATCAAATGCGATATACTCATTCCCTCACTGCGCTACTTTTCTCAATTGCCTCAGCCGAGGTCGTCACGATTGGCGACAATGCATTCAAGCTGGAAAAGCTAACCGAGGTTGATAATTTTGTCGTGTCCATGACCCATAAAGCGACCAAGGGGTACACTATGGCCACGACTTTCCAATTGTCTGGTGATAATTCCACCACTGGTGGTGTTGCGTTGGAAACTACGAAACAAGGCACGCAAGCAGTGTTTTGGTTTAAAGGTGATGAGCATGTAAAGCCGGTGGGTGACGGGTGCACCTCCAGCAAGGGCGGTGCGGCATCATGCCATGTGCCAATCTCCGACTCGGCCAAGGATTTTGACTTTACTGTGGAAACTGTCAAGTCAAGCAAAAACACGCAGATTAGAGCCAGCATCAAGGAACCAAATAGCGACATTGTTTTGCCTGTCGGGACTGTGGATACGGGTCGATCAGGGGCCAAATTCGGTGCGTCGTTTAAAGATGTCTTGTCGTTTGAAAATGAATCTGGTGACGTGGATTGTAAGAAAATCCCGGCCATCGATGTGCAGTGGAATGGGGTCACTAGCGGTGATGATGCAGCGTGGTTGCAGGGCGGCGGCGGTGGTGGTGATGGCAGCAGCTCAAAGTGCGATGGAATTGCTAAGGTGACGCTTCAGAGCACTGGGTATAACCTGTTGATGAGTGTTAGCGAGTAGTAGCAAAAAATGTAAAACTTCTTATATATATTTACTCTAGCACCCTCGATCGATGTGGCATGCCGGTATGTAGGATCGACGTGTTTGACCAGGAAGTTGAGTCGCGCAAGGTAATACATACGATGTCCTATAACATCAATTTCGACGTTACGTACAGTCACCATGTCCCGGAATTGAGCGAGGACCGCTTGACCGACTATCAAGAAGGTGGCTTGGTTTGGAAAGCTATAGGATGGCACCGCGACGGGATGGGGACCCGCCCTAGGTTTGCAATATAAGTGGGAAGGGCCATTGGGATAAATACCAGCATAGCTGCTGTATATAAACTCTATCATTACGTTAATACATTTTGGTCCTACTAATTAAGATCAAACCCGTCCCGAAACATGGCGACACCTGTAGGACAGTATTCTAAAAAACTAAATACGTAATTCAGTCAAAGCTTTTTAGGGCCCATAAACGCATAGTTACGTATACATACTCGAAAAGGGTCAATGCTTCCTATCATCGCCAACATCCGTATACTGTCATGACCTGCAGACATGAGCAGTGGCTAATATTGTTTGTATTGTTTCGACCACTAGCTACCAACTGTCGCTGTCAGGGGTTTTCTCGTATATTTAAATATTCTTAGACCGTTAATGGTGGTAACACCGGTCTATATTTTGTTTTTAGCTAGAAAACTACCTATATACAATGCAGCTGATTCATACATACGCTCATCAAGCTAATCATTCGGGGCCTCAACACCGCTGCGTGATCGAATAGTAAATGTTCTTCTCGACCAGGAGTTGCTTTTTCTTCTCCATATTTATTTGTTTATATGAATGGTGTCTGGCCGGCGCGCCGCGAATGGTGAACACAGTTTTCAACGTTTTAACACCTACAACATTCGTGCATTTTTGGCTGAAATGACGAGGAAATGATAACGCCGGGCGGAGCTCAGTGGTGGAGCAAGCACCCTTGCTCCAAGTTTCGTACCGTGCGGCTCTAGAGCTCAGAGCTAGAAATGGCGACGAATTGACTTCAACCGCAAGACCTCAGCTAGTTGCAATCATGAATTGGGCGCTAGGGTTAGACTTCCTCCACAAGTTATTCAGGGTATATATACTTTTTGAATTAGGGCGGTCGCCTCAGCTTCAGAGAACGTACGTCGGGACATATGAACAATTCGAACCAACAATCCGGGCCTCGAGCGAACTGCTATATAAAGGTTCAACCTATTATATTTATTTGTTTAGGTTTATAAAATGATTTAAAAGTCAAAAAAGTCAAAGACGGGATGAAGTGCCCGAAACAGGGTCTCAGTATTTCACTACACGACAAGTTACCTAGTGGCTGTAGGAAGAAGCCACGCCTAATCATGACTTACCTCGTAGCCAATTATTGTTTGCCGTTAAATTTTCGAAGATCTGAATATAAATATACCTTCGTCCGTTACTGTTTCCTCAAGTGTCCAATCATGAATGTCTGCCTCTATTATTGTAAGCAGAGAAATGGCTGAGCCGTATCCTAGTGCCATTCTCACGCTTAACCTTTGATACGACGACGGCTTGTTGATTTAATATCCATGGCAGTTATTGTTGAAGTTTTTGACGCGTTCATGCAGATTGCTCAAATGGAAGTAGCACACAGCTCTAGATGCAGTCTCTAACCAATCAATGATTACCTAAACCCCGGTTTGGTCTCAATGTTCCAGTACCTTAAACCGCGAGAAGGAAAAAAAAAAAAATTACATTCACATTAGCTTATTTTTAGTCTTTTTTACTAATATTTTACTTCTTCAAAGATGCCATCTTGTTTAGAGAAGAACCAAACTTGAACCATTCAATTTGCTCATCGTTATAAGTGTGAGCCAATTCAGTTTGCCATTGCTCACCGTTTCGTGGCTTGACTACCAAGGTCACATTCTTGCCTGGAGCAAGCTCCTTCAGGCCCAAGATATCAATCTTGTCATTGAAGTTGATCTTATCGTAGTCGGCTTCATTGACAAAGGTCAATGGAAGCATACCTTGCTTCTTCAAGTTGGTCTCGTGGATACGAGCCAAAGATCGGGCAATTACGGCTCGGCCACCTAGGAAACGTGGTTGCAGAGCAGCGTGTTCACGGGAAGAACCTTCACCATAATTGTGGTCAGCAATAACCACCCATGGGATATCGTGATCTCGGTAGTAGCCGGCAGCTGCTGGAACTTCGGATCGCTCGCCAGTCACGTGGTTCTCAATGTTGTTCATTTCGCCGTTTTCAGCATTAACAGCTGCAATCAATGTGTTCTTGGAGATGTTTGATAGCCTAAAAATTTCTCAGTTAGTTTTGCTTCGGGTTGGGGTTGTTGGGGGGTATGAGGGGATACGTACATGCCACGGTATTTCAGCCAAATCCCGGCGCTTGAGATAGAATCTGTGGTGGTTTTACCCTTGCATTTGATCAATACTTCAGCATCGGTAATGTCTTTTCCGTCCCAAGCCGCAAATGGCTCAAGTTTTTCAAGACGGTCTGAAGTTGGGTCAATCTTTACCGTGACGGAACTTCGGTCTTCTGGTGGAGCAGTGTAGGTATCAACACCTTGATCGTAGCCCAAGGCTGGCAAGCCTTCACCGTGTGGTGGTTTCAGCATAAACTCATTGCCATCCTTATCCTTCAAGGAATCAGTCAATGGGTTAAACCGCAAATCACCAGCAATGGCAAACGCAGTCACCAAATCTGGGGATGTGACAAATGCGTGGGTTTGAGGGTTGCTATCGTTTCGACCGGTAAAGTTTCGATTGTAGGACGAAACAATGGTATTCTTTTCACCCTTGGAGATGTCTTGTCGATCCCATTGACCGATACAAGGACCACAAGCATTGGCCAACACAATACCGCCAAAGTCCAAAAAGGTTTGCAATTGACCGTCTCGTTCAATAGTAGCTCGAACTTGTTCGGAACCTGGGGTGACAGTGTACAAAGACTTGCTCTTTAGACCGTGGCTCATGGCATCTCGAGCAATGTTGGCAGATCGAGTCATATCTTCATAAGAAGAGTTTGTGCATGAACCAATCAAACCAACCTTGACTTCAGTTGGCCAGCCTTGTTCAACGGCAACATCCTTCATCTTGGAGATTGGAGTGGCCAAATCTGGAGTGAATGGGCCATTCACGTGAGGTTCCAATTCGCTCAGGTTGATTTCAATAACCTGGTCGTATTCAGCACCTTCATCAGCAGACAAATAATCTGGGTACAACTTGGCAAACTCGGAGATTCGCGATCGTCGAGTAGCATCCAAATAGTCGGACATTCGTTCGTTCATTGGGAAGACAGAGGTGGTGGCACCAATTTCGGCACCCATGTTACAGATAGTACCCATACCAGTGCAGCTCAAGGCTTCAACACCTTCACCAAAGTATTCAACAATGGCACCAGTACCACCCTTGACGGTTAAAATACCGGCAACCTTCAAAATGACATCCTTTGGAGCGGTCCAGCCAGACAATTTACCAGTCAGCTTGACACCAATAATCTTTGGAGCCTTCAACTCCCAAGCTAGATCGGCCATAACGTCAACAGCGTCAGCACCACCGACACCAATGGCCAGCATACCCAAACCACCGCCGTTTGGAGTGTGGGAATCAGTACCAATCAACAAGGAGCCTGGGAATGCATAGTTTTCCAGCACAATTTGGTGAATAATACCAGAGCCTGGGCCCCAAAAGCCCATATTGTACTTGGCAGTGGCAGTCTTTAGGAAATCGTACACTTCTCGGTTCATGTCAATGGCTCGTTCCAAATCCTTTTGCCCACCCTTTTGTGCTTGAATCAAGTGATCGCAGTGAACGGTGGTTGGGGTAGCTACTTGTGGGAAGTTTGCGCTCATGAATTGCAAAATCGCCATTTGCGCGGTGGCATCTTGACAAGCAATTCGATCTGGTCGCAGCTTCAAGTAAGATTGCCCTCGAACGATTTCTTGCTCGTGTGGATTGTCCAAATGACCGTACAAAATCTTTTCGGCGTATGTCAATGGACGGTTCAGTCGCTTCTTGACAATCTCCACAGTCTCGGCATTCTTTTTAAAGTTGATAAAGTTTCCCTTTTCCAGGTTGTTCATTTCAACATTGGACTCTCGTGTCAAGGCAGTTGCCATGCCTCGAACGGATAGACGAGATCCGGCCTGTTTGATTGCAGACAGACGGGATAGCATTGTTTTGTTGTTGTTGGTTAGTTTGTTAAAGAAAAAAAAGAGGTGGTCAAGAAGAAGAAATGGGAAGAACAGTCCTATTTTAACAAAGTAAAAAAAAAAAAAAAATTTTCCGGTTGCCGAATGTTTTTGTTGTTTTTGCTGTTGCTTTCGGCAGGTTTTTGGTCGTAATTGTGTTCATCTCCACGCTGATTGGTTGAGCATCCGACTGTCCGGGGACAACTGGGTTCGAGTCCGGACTTCGGACCCGACTCTCGGGCTTGATCTGTGCGCCGTACATTTTGTACAAGTGGCCCAAATTCTGTGGAACCGTGGTGGTCGTGCGGTGGAGGACTTATACTACTATGGGAAGTCTTAAAAATGTCTACTTGCGTTATAAACCTTTCATTCAGGGACTGTATCAGACAGGTTTGCTCAGAGTGGGTGTGTCGTTTGCCAATTACAATTCATGAGGTTTTGGTTGGATGAGCTCTAGAATCGGAGGCCCGAGGATTATCCGAAGTTCGCGCATGTGTTTTTCAAAAGGTCTTAGCTTTCGAATATATAATATGCAGCGCTTGCATATTGTATTCGATGATGTAACATCGGCCCGCTCGCGGGGGGTCGACCGAGCGCATGAGCAGTTTCCCACGTATTATTATAGCTTACGTAAGCTGTAACGACCCCCCGGTTGACCGACCGGCCCTGTTAGCATGTGAATCAACAGTTTATCCCCTAAACATTTGGGTGGGGGTTACGTTTACATAATACGTTTATTCTGGCAATTCAAAACTACGCAGGCTGTGGGGGAACAGTTGCAAGTGTATTTTTTTTTTTCATTCGGTTACACAGTGTGAGGCTCAGGTTGGTGCGCGGCTAAAGCACCGCGCAGTTTGATCGAGATCTAACACGCGTGAGGCTGAAAACTAATCCCTGATCGAGTTCCGAGCCGGCCCCGAGGCAAGTATATAATACCACAACGAGGAAGCCTTTCTTCCTCCTCGCGTTAAGACCTCAGTCTAGTTTCCAGCATTCATCACATTCTATTTCTATTATATATAAAGGTTATTAAGCGAAGATGTCGATCCCGCGTCATGATCGATTGCAATAGAGACTACACTGGCAATAAGTTCTTAATTACTTAAGCGCGGACCGGTCAGTTCGATTTCAGAGGATGGTATAAGCTGTTTTGGCAGTGTTCACCATCACGTCGCTTATACGCTAGTATCAGCTCAATACATTCCTTGCCGGTGTTCTTGGCCTTCTCATTATACTTTTTCAATGAACGTTAACAGTACCGCCTCTGTGAAAAAGCTATCTCAACTCCGGGTCGGGAACTTGTGCACATTGCATGCTTTGAAATTAGGGTTTAAATTGGCATGTAACCGTGCTTTTGACAAATAATCAGGAGATTTGTCACTACAGGTGGACAGTATTGCTCATTGGTGAGCTACTGATAACCATCCTATATATCTCTACAGTGAATATTACACCTCTTTAAAGAAAAACCCCCATATAATAACAACCATGATTAAGAAGTTTGCCTCACCATCCCATCGGCTCTCCGTGCTTACTCGGCAGCATCAAAAGGTCTCATGTGACCTCTCCACGATCACTATAAAAGGTTAGCACTGATTTTATAATGCGTTATGAATGCTGTAACCATTACAGTTCAGATGCGGCGGGGAATATGGAACCGAAAGAAAGAGTTTACAGGGATCTATCTATCCAATAATCAAGATTAAAAAAATTGCAAGGCATATATACCCAACCCCTTTCACAGCTCGTCCATCCATACCAGAGACACATTGACTTACATCAACTGACCACCCACCACCCCGCGCCGCACCACCGGCTCATCATGCGCATCGCTTCACCGCCAAATTTATTATATTAATGCTCATCAAACACATTGTCTTTGCCGATCGATCCTCCCCTCCTTCACAAGCTTACGTATACACTTTCGAATCCCCAACTCGGGAATATTAAAGACAAAAAAGTAATGTATACAATGTACAAACACAAGACAGTGTTTTATAAATAAAAATATGGCAAAAATTTAAACACCCCCCCTACAAACACACAACACAACACAACTAGAAACTATTCTTTTTTTCTTCTTTCTTTCCTTAAAAACGGAAAACAAATAATAATAAAAAACAAACAATCAGCGGTAGGCAGCGTACGCACCCGCCTGTTGTTGCTGGGGCGACCCCTGCTGAGGAGCCTGTTGCTGACTCTGTGGAGGAACGGGTGTTGAGTTAGCCGTTGACGGCCCCGACTGCGGATTAGGAGGCATAGCTCGTTGCTGTTGGTGTTGGTGCTGAGCCGCAGCCGCCGCGGCCGCCACTGCCGCTTGTTGCTGCTGCTGATGTTGCTGTTGTTGTGACGGTGGTGGCATGGCATACATCATATGAGGAGGAGGTGGTGGCGGCGGTGGCGGCGGCGGAGGAGGAGGCGCTGCAGCTGTTGTAACGACCCCACTCCCGCCAGCTGCAGTGTGCCCATAATCTGCCGAATACTTTGCAATAATCTTCCGCAACGCATGCGACAAAATCTTCCAGGGAAACACCTTGACGTCCTTTTCAATATTCCGTGGTTTAGGCGCCGAAAACGACATAATGAGGCGGAAAAAGCTGCCACTTTCTTGTTTCCCCTTGGATACAGTCAGAGGGTGGTACCCTTCCAGGTTCCGCCGGATGCGGTTCTTTTCCTCCACTGTAAACTTTGTATTCACCAGCTGCTCCAATAAATAGATACAGTCCACCGACGTGACAAAACACTCCTGCCGCTCCTCCCACCAGATACACGAGATACACGGCGTATTGCTGGTATACTTTGTCGGCTCCAGCGGCATAAACTCGGCGCTAATGACCGCACCACGCTGGTTGCGCGTAAACTGCACCAACCGCCGCTTATTGTGCCACTCCTCCATGGACCAGTTTTGAACCAGCATCTCCAACTGCGCATTGGCCAGGTCCAGACTCGCCCGAAACTGCGGGCTTGCCAACATTGCATCATGCTGCTGCTGACTCTGCAACCCGCCATTCCCATGATGCCCGTGCACAGCCGCATTCCCTCCCAGACTAGTCGCCGCTTGACTCAACGCCGTCGTTCGCACCAACTGCGGCGCAGGACCAGTATTCCCGCCCCCGCCACCGCCACCGCCACTACCACTCCCGCCGTCATACCGTGGGTATTGGTTCATGGACGGAAGATAGTACGACGCAGGCGGCATGTGATACCCCATAGCCGCCGCAGCCGCAGCCGCCGCTTGGGGTGCGGCGCCACCACCCGCCTCGCCCCACTCCTGCGGCGGCGCTTGAAACGGAGGCTGTTGCTGTTGCTGCTGTTGTTGTTGTTGTTGCTGCTGCTGCTGTTGGGGGTCGTAATAGCCTGTAGACCCGTCTTCATTCGTGTAGGTAGGGTAGTGCCCGTAGTAGTAGAATTGAGGAGGGTGTTGAGGTGCGTGTGCGGGCGGTGGTTGGACTGGCTGGGCCGCCTGTGGTGGTGCTGGTGGTGGTGGCGGTGGTGGTGCTGCTGCTGCCGTCGTTGCTCCTGCTCCCTCCACCTTCACATCGGATGGTGGCTGTTGCTCATTCGTTGGTTGATCGTCGTATTCAAAGTTGTTAAGAAGAAGTGCGCCAACTTGCTTGTACTCGTCCCCGTCTAGAATGACTAGCTGGACCTGGACGGTCCTTGTGGTGGTGTCGGTGAGAGGCGGGATTTCGCATGAGACCATAAACTGGTCTGGATCGGCGGTGGGTGTTGCTTGGACGGTTGATGAGCGGGCTTGGCCAAAGCATAGCTGGTAGCGGTGTCGCAGAAGGTCGTCGGCCGAGGTGGTCCCGTTCGTGGCTACAAACACATCAAAAGAGCCCTTTTCGCTTCCCGTCGTTTTGGACTGGCCGGTGATTCGCGGATTTATACTCATTTATTTTTTATTTTTATTTTTCTTTCCCTCGTTGTCGTTGTCGTTGTGAGTAGATGGAAAAGTGAAGAGAAAAAGAATGGGTATTAAAGATGTCTATTGAGAAGAAACGAAATTTTTCCTTTTGCAAAACAGCGGGTTTCAAAGAAAGGAAAAAAAAAAAAAAAAAAAAAAAAAAAAAAAAAAAAAAAAAAAAAAAAAAAAAAAAAAAAAAAAAAAAAAAAAAAAAAAAAAAAAAAAAAAAAAAAAAAAAAAAAAAAAAAAAAAAAAAATTTCGAACGAGGCAAGCCCCCCGACAAGAAAGAATGCTTGCTTTTTGCGAACGAAAAGAAAAAAAAAAAAAAAAAAACGAACGCCCTTTCTTTTTTCCATTTTTGAAATATTGATTAAAAATTCTCAATATATTGCTTGTTCAGATGTCTCTCATGGTGTTTCAATGTGGCACAAAAGACAGTCGACCGTGTGTGTACCACAAACCTTATAATGAGAGATGTCGAGGATGTCTGGACGTCACGCAACCCATTCCTACCATGGCAGCCATGCATCACTCTCGACCGGTTTTTCTCCAACGTTGAAATTTTTTCACTTAAAAAATTCCGCACGGGTTGGGTGGACCGCGGTGGTAAAAAACAAAAAAAAAGGGCCGAAAAAAAGTGGGATGATGATGGATGCGCGCGCATTACAAGAAGAAGAAGCTTTGTTCATGAGCATATGAGCATATGAGGAAGTTAACCCATTCACGAATTCCTCAATTCCTCAATTGGTTAATGGAACATATTTTTTTTCTTCTCTTTCGAACAACAGTTTGAACGGATAAAAAAAAAAAAAAAGCTTTGTTATAACCATTCGTTGCTTTTTTCCATGCTTAGGTGATATCAGGAATTCCCTTGTTCTGGGTCCAACGGGGGGTTTGCTTTTTGCAGAGGTGGGATGGATGGATGGATTCGGGTGCTGCGCCGCAGAAGGGCCGGATTGGATTCGAAACGTCGGCCGGATCCAAATGTATAAACTCAAAATACCAAAACCCAGCGCTGGCATAGAAGAGAAGAGTGTATATAGAGCGGCCATCGCCAGATCGAGATTTGACGTCCCATCTCCTCGTATCGTATCTATGACATGTGTAATGTATGAGATCCCTGATTGACAACGAGACGAGACGAAACAGTGTGAGGTGTGTGAGGTGTGTGAGTAGGACGTCCCAGCGCATCGCGTAAGAAATGTTTGACATGGTGAGTGAGATACATCTCACGGCCCTGTTGCAATTTAAACGTTAAGCTTCACTCGTGTTTCGTGTGCGGGTATGCGTGGGGTGCATCGCGGGCAAACCTCAATGTAATTTATAACGAGGCTGATCAAATATGTCCATATAGATATCGACTGATCGATACCTGTCTGGCTATAATTAGCATAAACCTTAAACTCGAAACGTCGCAGATCAGCCATGGCAATTGATTTGACGCATAGTTTGAAAGGGAATAGCCAAATTAGGCGCCACGCTAAAAATGCTCGTATACATGTGTACTGCTGGGACCCTTGATGCACTCTCCGACACGCTAGATGTGAGACAAAGCTTGCGTGTGATCGTGAACGAATGCTTTAGCGTACGTATACGTAATGTCTGAGGCAAGGTACGAATTGAGATGGTTAAGCGCTTACAAGATGGAAATGTCGAGAAAAAAAGTGGTTGTCGCGTTGGGAAGTTGCAGAAAACTGCCGCGCCGCACTGAACAGTCAAGAACCCCTAGGCCGCGCTACTTACCAGCCTACGCTACGCCCATGGTGTCTTGTCATGTACCCGTACTGTGTACTATCTGAAACGACAAGGCTGGCTTCGAACCTTGTTAACACGTTAACAATTGGCGGAAAGCTGTCGGACATTTCCGCGACACGCGCTGCGGTGGTGCACGTGAGCCGATTGTCACGTGCCCGTCGTTGGGGGCGTTGGGTGTTGGCCGAGGTCTATCAATCTGTACAATAGAGCCAATTAATGCAGTAATAAGCATAATAGGTATAAAGGTTCGAAATGCCCGCTCGGCCGCGTGGGGTTTCAAAAGTTTTTGGCTGGCCCTCGCGCGGGCCCCACGATTCCCAGCTTGAGTGAGGATAAACCGGGCAGTGTTGGACATTGAACGAAGACCGAGCCTTCCATCTACAGTCCACACTCTATACAGCGGGGGAGGGTTTGTGATCTGACGTAGCCTTGGTTGTAGCGGAATTGGATGTGGACGGTGGTTGGCCATTTCGGCATTTCAATACGACTAAGATAAATATTGCCATTATATAATAGCTCAAACATGCATTAATGCATATCTATATATACATGTATATAATGAAGTTAATACAAGCTGCATATATGGTACATGCCATGCATATAATGTATACATATACAAATATATATTTATAGAAAGCCCATTAATTAAGTAAGCAATATAAATTTAACGAAAATTTTCACGCGGTCAAAGTCTTGCTCATGAGCAAGGCCGATTTTAGCCGAGTAGGCGTTGCCCGGGTTGATTGGCTAATATTGGTTAATGAATTAATGGGAATGGATGGCCGTCTTAAGTTAATTGACAATCCAACAATGGTATACGTACGTATCGAACATGGCATGCAGGTTTTTCAAAACAGAACCATCTCCATGGCAGGGCCCTGATTCGGGTCAGCTACGAAACAAAGACACATTGTCCGGTCAGGTTTTTCATTTCCATTAATTATTACAAAACATTTGTTAATCAAACCGTTCGCTGTGTCAATATTCCATGTTTGATTGACTGTGTTCTTTTTTCAGGGGTTGCACAAAAGTCATGTGCCAGACAATGGGTTTGGGTTGCAATGGCTCAATGAGCAGTGCGTGGAAGCTTCCGAGGTTACAAACTTAAGCTTAGGCTGGGCGCCGTGTGGGTATATATATACGTCAATTGTTATAAGTTATTGGCGCCGTTAATATACCATGTAATAGTACCGGTGTGAGGGTATCCGCCTGATCTCGAGCTTATATATATATATACCCGTTGTACGAACGTTATGATGTGATGGGGAGTGTGCAGGCAGAGATCTTCGAAGGAAGGAAGGCGGTGGCTATTTTTAGTGTGAAGAGGGGGTGGTCGGTCGGTCACGTGCGATGTGCGTTGGGAGGAAACCGCGCGAGATATTTGAGCCGCATGTGAAGGCCGGATGTCCGTGCCCGCCTCGGCCCTTTTTCTCCCTTGTGCCTTGTATACACCGTATCCATCCCACGCCGCGGCCGGCCGAAGCTCAATTACGCTGAGTTTGCGTTGTGTTGCTTTTGGGGCGGTGCTTCTTGACAATATACAATATATCTGATGCACTGGTGCACATGTGTATGAGACTTGACTGCTTATCATGATTAGACTAGTTTTAAAAAAAATTAGGTCGGATTCTAGGTGATCCTCGAGTGGCGCCGGGGGATGCTGCTGCCTGCGGTTTCGCACGGGGGATAAAATCAATGGTCTTTGTTTGACCCATGGGTGTGGCGCACGGCTTGTCTCTTGCCGTATCGATCGAGACAACTGTTTCCCGGTTGTTTAGGATAGTATATACTCGAATTCGGGAGAATCATCAATGCGGCTTTGGTTTGTCCGCACAAAGGGACCCCCCCCCCCCCGGATAGGGAACACCCAGCGGTATGGGTTTTTGTTCTCATTGTTTGTGCGTGTTGCCACCGATTTAGAGATTTCTTAAGACAGTCATGCGGCTCATCGTTGTTAAGCAGTACTAAGAACACTACAGCTCGTGCATTATACGAGACCGATATATTATTGCACAGTAACACGTGACCTAACTAATACAGTGTGGGTCGACTCTCTGCGCCCCCCCGCGTACGTTTAACAGAACGAGAAATGGCTCTTCTCTTGACTGCAAACCAAATGAAACAGCTACCGCCTGAGATCTGGATCCAGATTCGCGGTCATCTCACAGCGTCGGCCCAGTTTAAAGAAGATTTCAAAAACTATGCGCTTGTCAATCGTGAGTGGTTTGTTGAACTGGGCCGCACCTACTACAAAGACTTTCTGGCCGTCGTGCCAATTTGGAGGTGCCATTACAAAAACGCAGTAATCAAAGACCACGACCCAGTGTATGTTAATGTTAAAAATCGCTACTTCCGACATGCTACATTTTTGGACATGGTGAATACACCGGGTCTTGAAACTCGAATTGAAATATTCACTCAGATACTACCATTACAGTGCGCCGAAAATGGCTTTCTAAACCTTTGTTACTTGAAACTATTTTACTACGACGTGCCGTTCCTTCCCATGATACATCCGTCTATTCGCTGTAACATCCGCTACTTGCATATCTGGTTCCAACGAATCGTAGAATACGAGAAGAGTTTTGACGATCTTCAGACTATTGGCTATAACTTCCCACTCGTGAAGAACCTGGCATACACAATGGATACACGGTTTGTGCACAAATACGGTGCAAAGGTTGCAAATCCTGGGAAATTGCCGGTAACGGAGATACATTATCATATACTCAGTCATCAAGGAGACATTAGCGATAGCCTGAAAGCTTTGGAAGTGTTCAAACACGTTGAGGTGCTCAAAATTTACAACCTTTCTGCAGCAGATGTTGCAGATGTTGCAGACTTGCGTGTTCGCGTAGCAGAGGCCACAAATTCACAGACCGAGTTTATAAATCGCTTGAAGAATTTGGAGTTTTACACTTTTTCCCCACCCGTCCCGGGAAAAAGTCGGAAAAGCCTGAGGCAAGCAAAACTCCCAACAATTGTAAACGAATGATATTTTTTTTTTTTTCTCGTCTTCCATTCGACTCGAATCAAGGCCCCCTCCCGCACGTCGTCCAGCACAGACATTTTAACACACCCGCCCCGCCCCACTGTGTGTTTCTTCACCAGGGAACAAATTCACCTACAGAAGACAAACAACAACATACTCGTAAATGCCGTCATCGTCAGTAGACGGTAGCAGTGCCACTCCTTCAACGACCACCACATCAACAGCAGCGACAACGTCATCAATATCAGCCGGCACTACCTCGACGCCGCCCAAATATGAAGCTCCCGAAAACTTTAGCATGGTAATTGACGACATTTACCGCAGCTCGTTCCCACGACCGGAAAACTTTGAGTTTATGAAACGTTTGCAGCTGAAATCGGTTCTGGTACTAATCCCCGAGGAATACCCCGAGGAGAATACAAAGTTTCTTGACGAGCACGGCATTCAGTTCTTTCAGGTCGGCATGAGCGGGAATAAAGAGCCGTTTGTCCACGTTTCGGACGCTACAATCACAAGTGCTTTGGAAATTGCCCTGAATCCGGCAAACCACCCGCTGCTTATCCATTGTAATCGAGGCAAGCACCGGACTGGCTGTTTGGTAGGCTGCATCAGACGGCTTCAAGAATGGTCCTTGACTATGATCTTTGACGAATATAGACGGTTTGCATTCCCCAAAGCAAGGCCGTTGGACCAGCAGATGATTGAGCTGTATGATGACCGCGATATTGTGCAGCGAGCACATGAGAAGGAATGGCTGCCGTTGTCGTGGCTGTAACGTTTTTTGAGCAAGAACGGGTTGCCGAGCAGTTGCACGAGTACCATATTCGACAGAGGTGCGGCTCAAGCGAGGAGTTACTTGTAATGTATACTATCTTTATTTATTTTTTTATTCCCAATGTCAGTGTTTCTGGCGATGGTACAACATGCAGAGAGAGAGAGAGATTAATTCTAGTGTTTGCCAATTACATCAGACTTCCCTCTTCTTTTTCCCTCTTCCTCTTTCTCTTTTTCTTGGTCTAGAGCTTGTGCCTTCTTTTCTCTCCTTCTCTTCGCGACTTTGCTGACGCTGCAAAGCCCTCATTTCTTTGAGGAACTTTTCACCGCTGTATTTTTCAAACTTGTCCCACTCTGCTTCGGTCATTTCCTGATTTGGTTTGAGGTTTGGACTGTGGTTGTCGATAATCAGTCTGACCATACGGGCGATACCGTTTTCGGACATTTCTAGAACATTTTCAACCATCCCTTTTATAGCGACTTGGAAAGCTATGGGGTGTCCTACTTTTGGGAGATTGGCGGTGTAGGACTTGACTACAGAGGCATACACTGCTTCCACCTCGCCACGAACGTCAAACGTGCGGGTTTTGGTAAACTGTGAAATGTACTCGCTTGCTTGGCGCGTACAAATGTTGGCAAAGTGAAACTCGGCCATGTGAGAAGCGAATACCGAGCAGGCCGCTGTAGATGCCTCTATCTGGCTGTCCACGGTCGATGTGTATCTGCGCTCAAAACTCTCGTCGACTTGGAAATACTCTGCCGGGCTTAGGCCGCTGAATGTGGTATCTTGGGCGTAAGCGCTGGCAGTGACCGCCACCGTCGCCGCATACGGCTGGTTATCGTCGTTCACACCAAACAGATTTCTCAGCGTATTTTTGTAAACATCATCCGTTGGTTTGAAAATTGCCCGGGACCTGATCTGGACAGCCTTCACCACCCCAGCCATGGTGCGATCGGCCACCGCATCATTGGCCGCGTTCAGTAGCGTCTGTTTCTCCGTCAACGGCGGCGGATCGTCCTCAAACATCCGGTTGGCTTGTAGTACCTTGTTTAGACGTCTATTGCGACCCATCTTTAGCAAATATTGTGTCTTTAGTAGTAGCGCGTGTTGTGGCGATGATCAGGTTTTCGAATCAGTCGCGGTAGAGTTGGGAGTATACGAGCCAATTTAAAAGCCGCACACGTACGTGCACGCCGCGGCGCCAAATATGAGTACATTGTTGTGGTTAGTCAAGTATCTGACCCTGGGCCTGGCCTGGCCTGGCCTTAAGCTTATACCGGCTGCGGAAACTGCGGCTCACTCATGAGTGCACTTCGTTTCATCAATCTTGAACACCGGAATAGGAGAATACGGTATTGCATCTCCCCAACTGTTAACACATATGTCGGTCAATTAATTATAATTGCCCACAGTTGTCTGCCCACCTGGCTCCGGGACGTCGACGTAACGTTACAACTTTACGAGCTAGCACAGCACAGACCCGGATTCAGGTTGAACGATACATGTTTCAAACCTAAAAGAACGCAACAACAACAACCCTATTCTGGCAGATCTATAAGCCGGTTCCGGTCTCCAAGCTTAAGTTACTTCGCGATATATATATAATATTTAAAGTCCTCAATATTTAATATATCGATCGGATGCGATGCAACCAATCTTTTTACAATATATTGAATCTTAAAGCTAAAAAAAAAAACGATTCAAAAATATTAAATTCTATATATACAGATCTAGAACGTTGAACAGTGTCGGGGTATACGGGCTTAAAATGGATATCTGGATATCGTGGCAACCACCACGTGTCGCCATGGCAGAATTCCCTATAATATATTTTTTGGCTGCCTAGGCTATATTATAAGGAGGATTAATTTATAAATAGACCAGGCCATGCAGCCACCACCTCCGCGTGAACCAATATTATAGTCATGAGCCTTCACCCCTTAACCAAATAGGCATTGCAAGAAGCCAGCGCCTCCCTTTTTAATTAAGCCTGCATGCATGTACGTCTGTCTAATTTCTGCAGGGGTACGGTAACGTATACACAATTGTTAACCGGCCGGCCGGTCGACCAGCTGGTATATATCGATCGATATCTCAATAGTCAAATTTAACCGACCATTATAAACTCCAGATCGACCGTTCGTTTTGCTTGTACAACAGCTGAGTTTGCTCACGTGTACTGGTAGGGTCAGTTTAGACCGCGGTGGAAAGTGGCGCTAACGGTTAGGTGGCGCGCGCGCGGGCGGAGGGCGGAGATAAGCCAGCTCCGGTTTCAGTCGACGCGGCCGGACCTAAATCGGGTCCAATTTTCGTACCCGGGCGGCCCGAAACACTGCGGTGAGAGCGTTTTAACGGTGAAACGACGAGCCGCCAGTGTCGATACGTAAAGCTCATCTTCTCATCTTCTCATCCATGATATAAATATTCTCTGTAGCAGCAGCTGGGTTCTGTGCTAGCAATACAGCGCCATTTATACACTATAGCTAGTACTAAGCGCTATAGACAAATATTATAACGCCGGGGCGCTTAAACCAAACTAATCGGCCCAGACAGGAATTTACTCCCATTTTGATCGATTGGATCGGATCGGAGCATCGAAAGGAAAGAAAAAAAAGTTCCCGGGCCGGTGGTCTCTTGTGTGGGAAAACAAAGCTTATTGATCAGATTATTAATTAATCGACAAGCGCTTTTTCTTTTCCCTTTTTTTTTTTCTTCCTTCTTCACTCACTCGGCGTCTAATTTAAAAAAAAAAAGAACCACGACCGTAATCAGCGCTGCTTTATAGAGAAGCATTACAGACTGGTACGTACAACTAAACAGCCTTGAACCAGACTAACAAACAAACTAGCTATATAAATGGTAAAAGCAAACAGTCCGACGGCGGCTACCAGCAGCAGCAGCAGCAGCTACAGCGCAGAGGACCAAACTGCCGCCAATAACAACAACGACAACACTGTACGCATACAACTCAACGGGCATGATGCGAACGATCTCCCCAAACGGCATCGGTTTGGCACCATCCACCGCAAGAACAAGACCAAAAACAAGACCAAAAACAAAACGCCAGGGAAAATGCTGAGGAAAGTGAGTCAACACATCCCAGGGTTGGCGGCGATTGTACCGGCAAATGATGATGATGCCAACCAAGAGACACGAGCCACTGAACGAACATGCTACATTAACCAGCCGTTACCGGAAAGCGAGACTGACCCAGAGACTGGGTACCCTCGAATCCAGTACTGCAGAAACAAGGTGCGCACCACCAAATATACCCCACTAACGTTTGTGCCGCTAAATCTCTGGCATCAGTTCCACAACATTGCCAACATTTACTTTCTCTTCATTGTCATCCTCTCTGCTTTCCCCATCTTTGGTGTGGAGAGCCCAGGCCTGGCAGCCGTTCCCATCATTGTCATTGTCGTCATCACTGCATTCAAGGACGCCATTGAGGACTACCGACGGATGGTCCTCGACTCTGAGCTCAACAATACCGTCACGCGAATTCTCGCCCATTACGAAAATGCCAACGTTGTTGAAGATAACGTGAGCAACTGGCGGAAATTCAAAAAGTGGAACACTCGCTTGTGGGGCGGAATGGCAATGACTGTTATTCGGTTTGGTGAACGGCTCTTCTTCAAGGCCAAAAAAGAGGATCAAAACACCAATGAAAAAGTTGCTCCTACTCTTGTTGCGGAAGATAATGCTTCGTCATACTATTCCGAAGACATTCCCTTCCCGGATAAACAAGACACGTATAAAAAGGATGGCAGTATTGTTGACACAACAATCCAACCACGCAATCAAGCCCGGTTCGAACGTAATTTTTGGAAACATGTCGAGTTTGGCTCAATTGTCAAGGTGAAGAATGACGAAGAGTTCCCAGCCGACATGGTTGTACTATCAACGAGCGACCCCGACGGAGCATGTTTTGTTGAAACACGTAATCTTGACGGTGAAACCAACTTGAAAGTCCGACAGGGTCTTCGTGCATCGCAACATATTAAGCATGCAACAGATCTTGAGCAAGCAAAGTTTCAAATTGACTCTGAAGGCCCGCATAAAGGGCTATATACTTACAATGGGGTAATGAAGTGGGCGCAGCGCGTGCAGCTCGGCGATGATGATGATGAATCGTCGTCGTCGTGCGAGTATGAACATCGATCGGAGCCAATCTCCATCAACAATCTGCTTCTTCGTGGTTGTACCTTGCGTAACACTGGCTGGGTGATTGGAGTCGCCGTGTATACAGGCGATGATTCGCGTGTGATGATGAACACTGGTGAGACACCAGCCAAACGGTCACGGATTATGCGTGAATTAAACTTTAACGTTATTTGCAATTTCATTCTGGTGCTCCTTCTCGCTTTTGTCGCGGCGGTGATTAACGGGGTGTATTTCAACAAGGACGACTCGTCGGCAAAGTTTTTTGAGTTTGGGATGATTGGCGACTCGCCGCCTGTTGCGGCCATTGTCACGTTCTGGGCGGCGGTCATTTTGCTGCAGAATCTTATCCCCATCTCGCTGTACATTTCTATTGAGATTATCAAAACTCTACATGCATTTTTCATTTGGAATGATGCATTCATGTACTGGGAGCCGGTGGACTACCGCTGCACGCCCAAATCCTGGTCCATCTCTGACGATTTGGGCCAAGTCGAGTACATTTTTTCTGACAAGACTGGGACATTGACTCAAAACGTGATGGAGTTTCGTAAATGCACGATTGGAGGTAAAGAATACGGTAAAGCATTCACTGAAGCCATGGTGGGCATGTTGAAACGAAAAGGCCATGATGGTGATAAGGTGAGTAAAGAAGCGTTTGCCGAGATTGCCCAAGACCGTGAGCTCATGCTTGGTCGTTTATCCGATCTTTATGACAATCCCGAGCTCGTCCCGTCGCAGATGCAGCTCGTATCTTCGGAACTGGTTGCCGACATGCTGGCTGGACCAGATGCTCCAGCTCGTCACTTTATGCTTGCGCTTGCTCTATGCCATTCTGTTTTGCCTGAGCGGGACACGGAGACTGGCTCGTTGCTATTCAAGGCGCAGAGTCCAGATGAGGAAGCACTTGTGGCGACGGCGCGGGACTGTGGGTTTACTTTACGTGATCGGACCCGTAACGGCGTTGAAGTGGACGCGTTGGGCCGCGTGGACGAGTATGAAGTTTTGTGCACGCTTGAATTCAACTCGTCGCGGAAACGAATGAGTGTTATTGTACGAATGCCAGACACTGGCAAGATTAAGCTATTTTGCAAGGGCGCCGATTCTATGATTTACTCTCGTTTGTCAATCCATAATGACGAAAAATTGAAGGAGGACACGGCGCGTAACCTAGAAACATTTGCCAATGAAGGTCTTCGAACTCTGTGTATTGCCGAGAAGGAGTTGACCCAAGAAGAATATGCGGAATGGGCGGAACGGCAGGATGCTGCATCATCGGCTCTTCAAAACCGAGAAGAGAAGATGGAGGCGGTGGCTGACGAGATTGAGCAGGATCTGACGCTACTTGGCGGGACTGCCATTGAGGACCGTCTTCAAGAAGGGGTGCCTGATGCCATTGCCCTTCTCGGTAAAGCGGGGATTAAGATTTGGGTGTTGACGGGTGATAAAGTGGAAACGGCGATTAACATTGGCTATTCCTGTAACCTTCTCAACAACCAGATGGAGCTACTCGTTCTCCAACTTAATAATACGGAAACTGCCGACGAGTTGCTAACTCGGTATCTGCACGACTACTTTAGAATGACGGGGAGTGACGAGGAGCTGGCCGCTGCCAAGCTCGACCACTCGCCGCCAGACTCTGCATATGCGGTTGTGGTTGACGGTGATGCGCTTGAGCAGATTATGCTGGAGCCTGAACTACGTCAGAAACTCCTTCTTCTTTGTAAGCAATGCAAGTCGGTATTGTGCTGCCGAGTGTCGCCATCTCAAAAGGCGCAGGTTGTGTCGTTGGTCAAGAACACGCTTGATGTCATGACATTGAGTATTGGGGATGGTGCCAATGATGTGGCAATGATCACCGAGGCTGATGTTGGGTGTGGTATTGCCGGTGTGGAGGGCAGACAAGCCGTCATGTCTAGTGATTATGCGTTTGGGCAGTTCAAGTTTCTAACGCGGCTTTTGCTGGTGCATGGGCGGTGGGCGTACCGGCGGGTTGCCGAGCTGACTGCCAATTTGTTTTACAAAAACGTCGTCTTTACGCTTACTCTGTTTTGGTTTGACGTGCACAACTCGTTTGACGGGTCGTATCTGTTTGATTATACGTATATTACGCTTTTCAACCTGGCCTTTACGTCGCTGCCAGTTATATTTATGGGGTTTTTGGACCAGGATGTCAGCGATAAGGTGTCAATGGTGACTCCCCAGCTTTACCAGCGCGGTATCCTGCGGCTTGAATGGACAAATACAAAGTTTTGGATCTACATGCTTGATGGTGTGTACCAATCCGCCGTGTGCTATTTTTTTTCCTTTTGCAACTTTTATAATGGCTCATTTGTGACCATGAATGGGTTGCAGATTAATAACCGAGAAGCGTATGGTGTGTTTACAGCTACGGCGGCGATTGCGGCTTGTAACTTGTATGTCATGATCAACGAGTACATGTGGGATTGGCTTTTTATGCTGATTGTTGCCATTTCGATTCTGTTGGTGTTTGCATGGACTGGCATTTATACTCAATTCACGGCCGCCACTGGGTTTTATAAAGCTGGTGGGCAGGTTTACGGGTCGTTGCCGTTTTGGTGCACGACTCTGCTTGCACTGGTGGTGTGTTTGTTGCCGCGGTTTGTTTGCAAAGCGTATCAGAAAATGTACGAGCCGTATGATGTTGACGTTGTTCGTGAACGGATCCGGCTGGGCGAGTATGAGTTTTTGAAGGATGTGAGTGTTGACGAGCTGGATAAAAAGGCCGCGGTGGTTGAAAATGGCAATGAACTGTTGGTGGCCCCGACATGGCAAGATGAGGTGCACCGAGTCAGCACGGAACGTATTCGCATGTCGATGGATATTAACGAACTGACCACGGCCGATGGGTTGATGGGTAGGCCAAGCATGCAACAGACTCGGTCAAGGGAGAGTTATAGTAATGATAATAGTAATGCCGGTGATAGAATGGCACGGCAGAGTAGTAGTAATGTGTAATTGTGAAGAAAAACAGTATCTTTTTTTGATACCTTTTATCTAAATCTCTAAGTGGGTGGGTGCGGCTGCTACCTGCGGCTGGCAGGTACGGCTGTCCGTCCACTTGCCGGGACAAAGAATTCCGTCCCGGGATGAAGGGATGCGTGGAACTGTCGTCGCGGCCGGGCTTTGTTGATCCCATTTAAAGACGCTTCCTATTCGCTGTAATCAGGCTTGTGCGAGAATTCGTCGCATGCGGGTAATTCATGGACAAAATGGGGTGTTTTGTCGATCTGTGGCCCACCTAGGGAGCTCGTATGCGTCGCCGAAACGGTTAGTATAAGGCTGTTCGAGAAGCAGTTACAAGCGCTGTTGTGTGAAGATGGTAAATTTGAATGAGGGGGCATACCCTTCCCTTGTACATGGTTGTTTGAATTCCCAAAGGTAGTGTATAATTTCAACGAGCCCCCCATCGACAGCCTGATCTCTATCGAGATCTTCGAAACGTTCACGGCTTTTGCACGTCTCGTGAAGACCAGTTCCCCTCATTGAAAAGCGGGGGAAAACCCCGATATTAGCGGTATGGCAGCTTTTTCCCCCGATAATTAATCACACACAAACGTACTTTATATAAAATGGAAATGGCCCGCTGTATTCTGTCAATTAATAACGATTTTTTATTTTATTTACAAATGACCACGTCGAATCAGTCCTGGGACGAAACACAGGATGAAATCCAGGAGCTAGGCGATCGTATCCTTGAAGATGAAAAGAATATGGAAGATGTCAGCCCAGACATGAGAGAAAAGATTGGGGAACGGTTTGGTGTTGCTGCTGAGGAGCACGACATTGCCCCGCGAGGTGACATTGAGTTTGTACTGGCCAAGATTGTGGAGATGAGCGAGGAAGACGCGATTCAGATCCTACTCGATGCCATCGAATACCACTCGGATGATCCAAACTTCCCATCCGAGACAATGACCAAGATCCAAAAGCTGGTCAAAGGGCCAAAAGCATGCGAAGATTTGGACAGTGACGAGTACCGGTTTGAATTGAAAACAGAAGCGGCTATTATCCGGTATCATTCGCCTTATGCAGAAGTGCGGGCCGTCGTTGACCCAGAAGACGACCCGACCATCCCCGTGGAGACGATCCGTGCATACGTTCTCGGCCTCATGTGGATGGCCGGCTCCACAGTCGTCAACACATTCTTCAGTCCACGTCAACCAACAATTACAATCACCTCGGTCGTTCTCCAGCTTCTACTAGCACCTTCCGGGAAGTTTGTGGCATGGGTACTACCTGACTGGGGGGTTTCAATCCGAGGGAAACGTATCTCGCTAAACCCCGGCCCGTGGACGTTTAAAGAGCAAATGTTTGCCACAATCTTGTTCAACGTGGGTAACGGGCCAGGCGGTACCTACTACGTCTACCTTGTCCAGCAACTACCCCAATACTTGGGACAAAAGTGGGTCTCATTCGGTTACGAGATTGTTCTCGCATTGTCTATCCAATTCTTTGGGTTTGGGTTTGCTGGGATCATGCGGCGAGTCTGTATCTACCCTTACAAATGCATCTGGCCAAAGTGTTTCCCAACGCTAGCTCTGAACCGTGCGTTGGTAATGCCAGAAAAAAAGGAAAACGCGAATGGGTGGACAATCTCCCGGTATCGATTCTTTTTGATTGCATTTGGCGGCATGTTTGTGTACTTTTGGATCCCAAACACCTTGTTCACTGGACTACGCCTGTTCAATTGGATGACTTGGATCAAGAACGACTTTACCCTGCACATGGTCACGGGAGGGTATGGCGGCTTGGGCTTCAACCCAATCTCCACACTCGATTATAACGTGGCCGGTACCGGAAGCCTGACCACGCCTTTCTTTTCCACCGCTTTACAGTATGGCGCCCGAGCGTTTTCTGGTCTGATCATCATCGGCATGTACTGGGGGAACTACGCCTGGTCCGCGCACATGCCTATCAACAGCAACGAGATTTTCGACAATACAGGTCAGAAATACAACGTATCGGCTATAATGACTGATAACCGGCTTGACGTTGAAAAGTATGTCACGCGCATTGAAAAAAAAGATAAAACGGAACTAACAAAAAAAACTATAGGTACAAAAAGATTGGCCCGCCATTCTTTTCTGGAACAAACGTGCTTGGTCAAGGCTCGTGGTTCGCATGGTACGCCATGGTCCTTACCTACGTGTTTATCAACCAATGGTCCATCATCAAGAACGCGTTCCGAGACATTTATCGTGGGTTCCGTTATAAGGAGCATTTCTCAACGGGTCAAAACGATCCACATACAAAAATGATGAAAAACTACAAGGAGGCACCGGACTGGTGGTTTCTCGTCGTGTTGTTGTTTTCTCTGGCGATGGGAATTGTCGCTATTCAAGTGTGGCCAGCTCAGACACCAGTGTGGGCGTTGTTTGTTGTTATCGGCATGAGCGCTGGTAAGTCATCTCCCCTCAGTTCGTAATGTAATATGTGCTAACCTCTAGTTCTGCTTGTACCTGCTGTGTTGTTATTGGCAACTGCCAACGTCACGCTGGGGTTTAACGTGTTGTTTCAGTTGCTATCCGGGGTGTTCTTTGTTGGCAATCCCCAAGCCAGTATCATCTTCACCGCATTCGGGCAAAACTTTGACGCACAGGCGGACAACTACCTGTCCGACCTTAAATTAGGACATTACGCCAAGTTGCCACCGCGGGCATTGTTCCGGGGCCAGATGCTGTCTGTGTTTTTGAATTGCTTCATCTTTATTGGGTTCTTGAACTGGATGACGTCTTCGTTCGATGATGGCACGCTTTGTACGTGGGAGAACAAGCAGCATTTTGTCTGCACAAACGCCGTGTTGGTATACTCCAGTGCTATTGAATATGGTGCGTTTGGTATCAAGAACATGTTTACGCTTTACCCAATCCTGCCATGGACCTTTTTGATGGGCGCGGTTGTTGGGGTGACGTTCGGAGTGGCTCACAAGTACAGCCACAAGGTTGTAGAGTTTTCCCGCAAGAAAAACTCGGAGGAAATGCACGAAAAGCTCGACAATACTGTATTCAAGTGGCTCCGGCCTTTGAAACTGTTCAACCCAGCCGTGTTTTGGGCTGGGTCTTTGAACTGGTCGGGCGGAAACAACCTGTCATATGCCACAAACGCGCTCTACTTTTCCTTCTTTTTCATGTACTACGTAAAGAGAAGGTACACGGCTTGGTTCCAAAAGTACAATTACTTGTTGGAGTCTGGGTTCGGCGTCGGTATCGCTATTAGTGCGATTATCCAGACTTTTGCTCTCGAGTTTTCTGGTGCGTCTCTTGACTGGTGGGGTAATAATGTAGCGCAAGGTGGCCCGGACGGAAATAGCTACGACTGGCAATCGTACAACCAAAACGGGTCTATGATCCCATTGCCAGAGGTTGGCTATTTTGGCCCGTCGCCAGAAAACTACCCAATGTATTTCTAGTTTAAAACTCGTACAACTATTGCTGCAATATACAAACAGTTACTGGACATGAAACCATATTCCATATCCAAGGGTGATGCATTAGGAAGACCATCGGTACATATCGGAGGTTTTGGGGATAATAATACTGCGCGCGCGTACATTGTGGTCCGACCTCCGAAATGCAGAACTGCGAGTTCTGCGATTTATTATTTATATACATTTACTAAGAATTTGGGTTGAAAAGAACAACTTTTCGGATAGAGTTGACAAACTGGCCGCCGGTGTGACCGTCCATCTTGCAAAGTTGGTGGATCTGGTCCAGCTCTTTCCCTACTTCCTCGCACTTGGCCTTCATATTTTCGTCATTCCCGCACTTTCTTGTGTTGCACACACCCACAGCGGCAGTTCCGTGTGATACAATGGTGGTGCAGTGACTTCCCTTGGAGTTGGTATTGCAGCATTTTATCCTCATTTTTGATTCTTCAGTATGGCCTCTTAGTTCATTCTGAACGGCTGTGGCGTCTCCAACGTTCACGCTGAGGTTGTCACAAATGACTTTGCCGCCGTATCCGTCACCAACCTCGTATGTTCGGGCTAGAACAGCCGACACGATTGCTAGAATGGAAATGTATTTCAATTGCATGTTTAGAGACAGATGTCGGCGATGGATATGTTGGTACTTTAGTCCTTCTTATATACTTGTCTAAGCTCGATTCGCATGTATACCATGGGACCGGGGTGCCGGGGTGCCGTGCCGCCAGGGCCAGCTGCAGAGCTCTGGAGTGTCAGATATAACGTTTATATGTATAGCTATAAAACTTTCCGCTGTAACCTTAGATCAATTAATCAACAACGCCGATCTTACTTTTGCTGGGACGCAGGCCGCCCCCGACCGCGGATTCTCGTGCACATATGTGTATATCGGCTCGCGAGTTTTGATATTTTGATGTGCGTGGATATCTATACATATATATATAATAGATAATATTGTTACATTGAGGCATAAGCTAATAGGAATAGACATATGTATATAGTATTCGCGACCGGGACATATAAGGCAAAACCGGCTTGAAAGCTATCGTAAGCTGTCTGTAAGACGACCCATATGGTAATTAATGAACGTAGTACGAGCTTCTAGACAACCACGTGTGAGTTTATGAAACAACACAACCAACGTTAGCACGTGTTCAATTGAGCTGTTCCTTCGTACGTCTCGAGCGAGATGTATTTACAGATGCATGGATGGACTACCGACCGGGCCGGCGTCTTCCCACAACGTTTGAAACATGTGAACCCTTTCCCCTAGTCATTGCCGTAGGGGGGCTACGAATAGTACGTTTTAGATTGGCCTGTCCACTACTATTTGGGTACCGGGTAATCAAATTCATACCGGCACGGGACGTTTTGACCAGATCGGGCAGCATCAATCACCAAATTAAACACCCACCACACAAAAACGCAACAAAACAATGACCACACCATACCTCGACGAGACTGAGCGGAGCACGTTTGTAGCAATGTTTCTGGACAGACGGGTGCGTCCTAATGCGGATAACCGCAAACTAGTCTACAGCTGCATGGCCAAGAACAAGAATTGCGTGGAGCGGGGGTTCACTGAGCAGGAGATTAGTAGCATTATTGAAAAAGATATTGAGCCAATGGTGCAACAACTCAGCCAGACACAAGGTGCGACGCTCAAATACGTTAACAATTCCGGCGACACGAGCCAATTCATGAAAGCCATGGACGAGGAGTTTGGACAGACGGATCTATCACCGTTCCGGAAACCTCATGTATCCAAACCAGAACCCATCAACATTAAACACGGGGCTCCACCACCACCGCCGCCGCCACAAGAAACAAACGGCGAACAGCTTAAACGGCAATACAGCAACGCCTCCTCATCTTCACAGCTCAATGGCGAGTCTGAACGCGAGGAAAAACGACAAAAAACGTCCGACGACCACGAATCTGTACCATCATCTCCCCTTTCTCCTGTTCATCCCGAGCCGGTGGCCACCACTCAGCCAGTTCATCAACCACAACAACCACAACAACCCAAGTCGCTGGACACATTGCGCCAGCCATTTTTTGAACAAACGGCAGAGAAGCCGTTCACTGAAGTCCACCAAATGCTTCTAAAGCGGTTCCCAGATGCTACCATGGGCACGACTGATATTTGCCATCTCGCGACTCAAGTCACTTCTGCAGTGCCGGCAAAAGCTCTAGAGTGGATGGAATTCTATGAGAAGGAAAAATCTGGCATCCAGGGCCCGGGAGTTTACTACCCGTCAGATGATGCCAAACTATCAACCACCAAAGGGCAGGAAGAGCTGGTGGAAGGCGGCCACCCGTTTGCCGATAATATCAACCGGTTCGCATGGATAAAGGCAAACAAGGAGCATTATACTGACTATGAGCTGTGATTGAGTGTAAAAATGATGAGCCTCACATGTGCGCACTGCACTACAACACTACATTGTTTAGAAAAGACTAAACAGTGATGCTTTGTTACATATGTGGGGCGTATTTCCTGCCCAGATCAACGCGGTATTAATTTATATTTAATGTTCTACGTATGGTGTGCAATCCAAATTCATACTGCCTGCGAGCGGTGCGCGCTGGGGCGGAAAATTAAACTGGCTAGTTCCTATAGTTGAGCCGCACAGTGTCTGACGTTTCTTTTAAAAATGTCCATATATGGCTGCGCAGCCTGCATTTTCTGTCTTTTCATATATGCCTGTTGTCATGCGAACAGTGGCGAACTGGCAAGGTCCACCGAGGCCGGCCAAACATTGAAATGACAAAAGGAGTATTATAACTTCGGACTAGTGCACACGAGCTCTAGCTATCGATCGGACGTCCATTCAAAATAAAAAGGGACGACGTATTATAACCAGATCATTACAA
>JAJLUJ010000067.1:0-50226 GCA_030564235.1 Blastobotrys elegans
GACGTTACCAGAGCCGAAATCGGGGCCCTACTAATCTAACCAGTGGATAAAACAGAAACAGGAAACAAAAACAACAAAAAATTCGAACCAACAACAATAACCCGGGCCTCGAGCACTGCTATAAAAAGGTCCAACCTATTATATTTATTTCTTTCTATTTATGTAATTAACAATAAAATGATTTCAAGTCAAGTCAAGGTTCGTTCTTTATAGTCGTAAAGAAGTAACTTATCAAAGTAACCAATAATAATAATATAATCAAGTATCCAAGTATATGTCCGTTGTCCAAGTATATATCCGTTGTCCAAGTATATATCCGTTGTCCGTCTACAATAATACAAAAGGGTCGACTATTTATAATGTCTGATTATAAATCAAGTCGAGTTCCAGAATCTTCCAATTCGGAATAGACTGTCCTGGTCTAAATATCATATCGGTCGAGTCCGATCCTTCAGTCGGAAACGTCCGAACGTTGCGCCTCGCGCTGGTCACATTCTCGGTTGGTCAAGTCTTGTAGGATCGAGCCGCACGGCTCGGTTCTGGGTCTGGTCAGGCTGATTCCTGACATGAAAATTTTGATATCCGCATTGTGGCACTCGTCCGCTAAAAAAAAAAAGTCGGCGAAATTTCGTTTTTTTGGGCTCAAAAAGACCCCAAAAGCAGGGAATAAGGAGTGTATGACCTCCTCAAAGGACCCTTTGCCCAACGTGCCCATAAAACTGCTATAATTCGATCATGTATAGACGTTTTGACTACTTATCCCGAGAGATACTACCCCAGACGATTTGTCGGTGGGTGTACTGGGTTTTCAGCAATCGGCAAACTAGTATGGCCATTGGCGGCACTCATCACAAGAAAGGGCCCGTTCAAACAGGTACCCATCCCGCAAGGCTCGACAATCTCGCCTCTGCTGTTACTACGGGCGCGTTTGTTCCAGCAAATGTACACATGGCTTGCGTGGTCCCACTTACTGAGCATATGGACGTGATGGCGATTACAAAGGCGCAGAATCAGGCATCGAGACAAATACTCGGGAAATGCAAGTCAACCCCAATACCGGAGCGGGAACTAGAAGCGGCTGTATACCGCCAATCAATATGCGGCTGAAATTATCAAAAGCCGCACGGCTATTTTTAGGGTTGGGCAGGTGAGTACCGGAGAATCCCGTCCATCACCTGTTTCGGCCGGAACATTTGGACGTGACGGCTCTGGAGGAGATGAACAAAGAGATAACGCCTCACTTGGTGGGCGGGGGAAGAAGATATCCGGACCCCCCTCCCCGAGTGGCCAGTGGCTAGAAGAGAACAGAGTTGGCGAAGAGACATTGCACGAGAAAGACAAAGAGGGAAGTGGCTAAGGCTGTTGAATATAATATACCAGCGAGCAACTAGTTGGGCTGATGAAAAAGGGCTGAGACAAAATATCGCAAACATTCTCACCGATGAGATTTATAGTAGGAATCTGCGCCGGGTCTCGAGCATAAAAATTCTAAATTAAACTAAAACATAATACCTTCAGACATATCAAACCCGGAAGGAAAAAAAAAAACGGTCAAACTTTATTATAACGAGGTCATAAGAACACCGGTCTCTGCGGATATCTTTACGACGGCTGCAACGGGAAAGTTTTATTATTGGTGGTACGCATGGGCATGCAAGAAGCCACTGAAAATTAAATGCGGATTATATCGATGAGGATACCACGGTTCAAACTTTAAAATCCGTCCTCACGCAGAGGGGGGCTATGCTGATGCTTTAAATTTGTATCCCCTCTGCTGTCTTATTTCAAAGTCTGCACCGTTTTAATAATAATATATACCAACTCTCGTGTGATTGTTATTATTAGATCTATGGGTAACTATATATATATAAGAAGACAATGATATCTCCTCTCTCCACCTTCTGGGAAGACCTCTATCTCTTTACTCCAACCAAAGTGAAATCAATCAAAAAAACTACTAACAATGTACTTTTCTCAGGTTGCACTAGTCGCCATCGCGTCCAAGATTGTCTCGGCATCGCCAATCTCCAACCAAATCGCCCCTCGAGGCTATGATTATTATGATATGCCAACTGGTCTGGCTATTGTTGACGGTGTCAATGACATGCTAACTACCGCCATGAAGGTCGCGTCCGACTCCCATTCCAAATCTCGAGCGGAAGTGAGCACCCTAACTTGGGCATATTTGTGCCCAATCACCAAGGAGTTGGCTGAGTCTGTTGACGAAGCCGAGTCTATGATTCGAGATGGGTTGAAGCGTGAAACCCTCAGCTCAGCCTTAAAGTCATCCTTGCAAAAGATGATTGACCAGTCCAACAAGTATGTTGCCGACTTGCAACAACACAACCTACACTGCGACAAGACTGACAACCTTGCTGAAAAGACCAACAAGATTCAACGTCTGTTGGATGTCAAAGCACCAACCGATAAACAATCTAGTACGAATAAAAAGAACAACGATGATGATGATGATGATGATGACGGTTACGACAGTGCATCCGATGATGACATGTTTGACAAGCGGGAATTGACCAAACAATCCAAGAAGGCCAAGAGTCAAGAGTACGACGACGACTCTGATAGTGACCGAAGCTCGGACAGTGACTCTGATGATAACCGCGATGACGATAACGACAAGCGTGGATTGGATGAACTGGCCAACCAGGTTGAGATGAACGAGTTGTTTGACCATGCCGCCGTCCAAAAGAGATCCAAAAAGGAGGAAGCAAGCGAGTTTCCAAACTTTGAACAGTCTATCGATGCGGATTCGTTTGACGACGAGGTTGACGAGAATGAGAAGCGTGACGATGATGACTCTGATAGCGACGACAATTCACGGGTCGAGGCCAACATGGACATTGTATCCAAAGCCGTTGCTGAAAGCTTAAAGTCATTGCAAAAAGCTGCGGATAATCACTACAAGGACAAGGACTTGAACCGGGATAAGTTTGACGACAAGTTTTTGTGCGAGTTTACCGACCGGCTGCAAGATGTTACCGAAAAGATTTTCAAGAACCAGCGTTCTGGGAATACAGCCTCCAACAATGAGGAATTGAAGAAGGCATCTGCTGCATGGGTCAAGGATGCCAAGAGTAAGAATGTCAAGTGCACTTCCAAGCTGAACGATCTTGACAAGTACGCCAACAAGTTGTAAGGGTTTTTTTTCTTCTTTACTTTCTATCTTATTTCTTTTTACTATTTACAAAAATTGGGACTTATTTTTACAAAAACACTCCTTTTCTTCTCCAAACTATTGTATAAGAGATGGTGCAATTTTGATCCCGTTAGTTTGTAGCTTGGACAACGTATAAGGAAGCTTCTCGCCCAGTTCGAATTGGTATGATTGGTAATGCTCGGCCATTGTGTCCACCACGTACTGCGCACAGTCCATGTCACCTTCACGGAGACAACCTTGCAGGATAAAGTAGTATGTAAACTTGTTTGGGTCGGTGGATTTGTCAGCTACCAGCTGCTGGAACAGGTGGCGCGCGTCCTGCATTCGCCCACTTTGTGCAAACCCTCGTAACAATTGGTTATAAATAGACGTGGACTTTACAAGGTTGTGTCGTGGCATGCTGTTAAAGTATTTCAACGCTCGGTCGATATCCCCCATCTTAATCTCACCATCAATGATGGTGGCAAAAGTTCGCAAGTTTGGTGATAGCCGTTTGAGCAGCAGCTTGTCAAATACCAGCCGTGCGGCTTCAATGTCTTGATTGGACTTGATCAACCCGCTGATAATACTAGTGACCGTGGCAGTGTTGGCTTTCAGTCGTCGTGCCGACATTTCGTTCAACAAATCGTCGATAATCTCATTCGGCCGGGTGCCGTTTTGTCGGCATGTTTTGAAAGTGGCGTCAATGACACTGGTATAAGTGACCACGCTCGGGTCGACCTTGTTTGCCTTCATTTCAGCCAACAATGGACCCAGTTTTTCGTATTGTTTGGCTTGAACGTATGCATTAATGAAGGAATTGTAAGTGTACACGTTGATTGTATACCCCTTAGCTTGGCCGTCCCGCATCAGCATTTCTGCTTCCTGGATATGTCCCCCCTTCAGCATGCCGTTTAGTACAATGGCAAAGATTTTCAAAGTCACTGAAACGTTTTCAATCTTTCCGTTTTGAATGTCTTCAAACAAACCCAACGCTCGGGCTTGCTCGTGGTTTCGAAAGTAAAATTCCATCAGTGTAGAGTATGTATCCGCGTCTCGAGCCACGCCAGCATTGACCATCTCTTCCAAGATTCGTTCAACAAGCAGTTCGCTGTCGTTACGGCTGTGAGCAGCGGCCATTAGCAAAGCGTTGAATCCAACAATCGTTGGTTGCATCTTGTTTTGCATCTCATTAAAGAGTTCAAATGCTTTGGTTACGCTAGTAGCTTCGGTGAAGCATCGCATAAACTGCGCGTATGAAACCTCGGTTAGCGGAATGCCAGTTTCCGTGCTCTTTTGTTGCGCTTCTTGCCATTTATCGGCTAGTTCTTTCCGTCCATTTGACGAAAGCGAGCTTAGAAACGCGACACCGTTGGGATCTAGCGCATCCAACCGAATTTGCTTGATCCCAGTCACGATCGATTTGATAGTCTCTGCTGGTAAAGACCGCACGCCAGACACTGTCATGATTTGTTGGTCAGATGGTAGCTTTTTTAGTGGCACTAGACGTAGAGCAACTTTGGTATCTAGCGGGACATTTTCCTGCTCGCAATTGACGATATACGCAATCAATGCTGACCATGCAGCCTCGCTATTAACCATACTCTGCGCTTTTTCAGCGCTACCAAGTGTTTCGAGGAATTTGACCCACGATTCTAGACCCTTTTCAGCTTGACCGTTTATAACATCGTTCATAATTACAGTCTTTGCCATCCAGCCTTGAGCATGTCCTCCGTCTAGAAGCTTGTCAAAAAGCTCTTTTGGTTTGATGATATCGTTATCAATTTTTTTGTTGGCGGCTTGGTTTACATGTCGGAATAGCGTGTTATATGTCGAAGGGTTGATCTGGAATGACTTGGCTGGTCGGTACAGCTCAATGAACGATTTCGAAGCAGCCGTCACGTCGTTATTGTGGAGGTGGTTCAGAATTACCTCGTTGCGAGTGGCCGTGGAGTACAGCCGGTTGGTCAACCGATCCGCTGACCTCAATCTCAATCTCAATCTCAGCATGGCTAGTCTGGTTTGGTGATGATGATGAAAAAAACAAAAAAATTTTCGTGTGCAAAAATTTTCGTTTTTTTTTTTTCATTCCAATTAATTTTTTTTCCACTTTCCAAACATAAACAAGCCCAAAAGTAATGGACAGTGAGAACCAAAACGTTGAAAAGGTGGAGGGTATTCAAACCGAAAGCCACGATGATATGCTCACGAGACATAAAAAAGAAGCCAAGGATATGCACTCACGAACAATGCAGATGAAAAAACAAGCGACAAAAGGCGAGAAAAAGAAGAGGAAGGATATCATGAAACAGATCGAAGAGCTAGAGGAGGATATGAAGACTAGACATGAAAACGAGCTGAAAGGAGGCGGAGAACCTACACAGGAGCTCGAGGAAGAACCGTCGGTAGACGATTTGATACCCGACGAACTGCTGGCAAAAACCACCCTCGAAGATAAACCAGAACAAACACAAGAGCATCAACAACCAAAGAAACGAAATAGACGCAAGGAAAAGTTAGCTCAACGGGCACAGGAGGAAGCGAAACTACGGGAAGAAGCTGAATCGGAGTGGGCTGAACAACCAGATTTGCGTAAAATCGAACTCGAAAACTTGGAGGCTATTTGCAAGATGCAAAACCTTGCTCAATACGACATTACTCCAGACGGTCATTGTTTATTCGCGTCCATTTCCGACCAGCTGAAAGCGCGGCACAGTCTAGACGTTTCGGTGCAACAACTCCGATCCAAAGCCGCAAATTACATCCGAGAGAACCCAAACACGTTTGGTCCGTTTTTATTTGACGAAGAGACGCTGACCATGCGAGAAATTGAGCCGTATTGCGACCAGATTGAGAATACCGCGGCTTGGGGCGGCGATATGGAAATTTTGGCACTGTCTACTGTATACGACTGCCCAGTCTCCATCATGTTTAGCGGACGGTCAACACACAATGTCAATGAATCCGGTACCCAGCCCGAACTCAAACTTGTATATTATAAGCATAGTTACGGGCTTGGTGAGCATTACAATTCTCTAAGAGATGCTTCATCTCAATCACCCGCAAATTAACCATAAAGAGCGCGCATTAATAAATAATAAAAAACCACCCAATCAAAAAAACAAAAAATACAAAACAATTTTACTTCAAGCAAAAAGATGAAGGTTGGTTTCGTTCCAGAACACTTTTCTACGCCATTGTGGTTCGCCAAACATCAAGGATTTTTTGCAAATCACGGAGTCGAGGTCGAATTCGTGCCATTCCCGTCCGGTACTGGCCATATGATTCAGTCACTCAAGGATAAGTCTATTGATATCGGCGTGGGTCTGACCGAAGCCTTTGTGTCTGGCATTGGCAAGGGCTCAGACTGGTACAAGATTGTGGGCACCTATGTTCAATCGCCGCTATGCTGGGCTATCAGCACTGGTGCTAACCGAAGTGACATGAACAATGTGGATGATGTTCAAGGCAAGATGATTGGGATTAGCCGAATCGGCAGTGGCTCGTTTGTCATGCCATACGTTCTAGCCAAGCAAAAGAACTGGGAACCAGAGTTTGAGTTTGAAATTCAACACAACTTTGCAAACTTGCGAGATGGCGTTAACCATCGTGGTGATGAAGATGTGAAACCTACTGATGCGTTCATGTGGGAAGTGTTTACCACCAAAAAGTACTACGACAATGGCGAGTTGAAACAGATTGGTGAGATTTACACCCCATGGCCTTCTTGGGTTGTAGCCGCTGAATCAGAAACAGTTGGTTCAGACAATTTGAAAGCCTTCTTCAAGGCCGTCAATGAAGGTATTGCTTATTTCAATGACCACCATGATGAAGCCGTTGAGAACATTGCCCAACACTTGGACTACTCTACCGACGATGCACGAGCTTGGCTCAAGACTGTTGAGTTTGTTAATGACGTTTCTAAAGTTGACCCAGAACTGATCAGCAAGACTGTAGATATTTTGCAATCCGCTGAAGTACTAGACAAGGGCACGGAGTCGTTACAGTATGTAGGCTAAGGTGAAAAAAAAAATTTGTAAAAAAAAAAAAAAAAAAAAACATCTTCTCCACATAGCCTTTCAGCTTATACAAAATATGGACAATCTAGCCAGCTTACCGCTAGAAACATGGCGAGAGGTGTTTACGTTTCTAGACGGGATCGTATCAGTGCGGGAACTGCGACTCACCTGCAAGTTTTTCACGTCACTGGTTGACGACCACGGGCTGGCCTGTTCGGCAATGAAACATGACTCATTTTATTCTACCCGGTTTATAGACCATTTTGACACTCCAGACCAAACACCGCTTCAATCCGCTCTTCTTTACGATAAGGTATCAAGTAATGTTGACAAATCCAATCTGCTTGGTATGCACCCGTTCGATGATCGGGTGGGAATACCATGCTACAACCGCATCCCTGACGATTTTGGCCCCTATATCCGCATGAGCGCGTTTTCACAACCCGAGTATAGCAACGCATGGCTGCCGTCTGGATCAGACAGTGGTGGAAATATCCTACGCGGGTTCACAAAAGGCGGCACGGCTTATGAAATCAATGTGGTTGAAAAGACGTTTACTGTGGCGGCTGCTGTTATAGATAAGGTAACGGCCGCATTGGGCTCAAACCCTATCCCTATGAGCTCGGAGACCCACCTCCCAGACGATTTGCTATGGACATTCCAAGACGACGAGTTGTATATCTGCGTTTACCCAAACGCAACCCCACAAGTAGATGATGAGATTATTGTGTACGTGGTTTGCAAACGGACTGTACAATTGCAAAGCTCGTGGACAATCACTGGATCAGCAAGATCATGGCCCGAGAAGGTTGTGTATGGGGGTGGCGTTGTTACTGCGCTTTATGGGTGTAGCCAACATTACCTACAAGCATACGACGTCCACACCGGCGAGCTGCTGTCACGGCTCCCATTCCCAAGCCCCCGTTCCCCCTCGCATGATCTCGCAATGACACCAACTCATGTTTGGGTAGTCGACGGCTCAAACTCCTTTCTCAGCATCCCCACTGCCGAGTTTATCGCTGGGAATGAAGCAGCATGGCATAAAGTGGTCACGTCCCAGTTTGAACTCGACATGTACATTTCAAAAGAGCAGTTCACTGATCGGTATATTACCATGCACAATGTCGATGTTATTATCATTTACGACATGGTTAGTCACACCCATCGTGTGTTTAGATACCCCGAGTATAGACAACGGGATGATGATGGAATGTGGGCAGTGGGGGCTCCTGGATCCACTCCAGCATTTTTCTGTCACAAGGTGATGGACGCCTGGGCCAAGTTTCTGAAAAAGAAGGGGCAAACTAGCAAGCCGATTGAGGAGCTGCATTCAAACCTGCAAACTGATAGATACGGGACGTTGAATGATACCGAAGACCCGGATGCGATCATTTTGGCTGACCGTGACTTGCAAGTCCAAGTTTTGCCCAACCAGGGAAACGACGACGACGATGATGATGATGACTCGAGCAGTGATGAGAGTTATTTTGACGACAATGAAGGTGGTTTGTTCAGAATGTCCTGGTCACATCGCCGGTACAGGATGAATGAGACATCATGGAACTGTATCCTTGATGATTCCCATAACGCGGTCGGAGTTGAGTTTTAAAACCTGCGGCGGCTTATGTAATCGCGCGCGCCACACACACACACTACACACAATAATAGTAAATTTTTCAAGCTGGATCAGAGTACCCCCTCCGTATACAAGAGATCCACAAAATGCGACAATACAAGATCCAATTAATAACAAGGCGGACACTACACTCGACATGCATAAACCTTGCTAAAAAGAAAGGAGACGCGTCGTCTGAGCCTGCAAAGCTGCTTGGCCGGCCAAGCTTCAACCTTAAAGCTGGGCTGATTGGTCTGCCCAACACTGGCAAAAGCAGTCTGTTCCAAGCCATCACCGAGTCCAAACTAGGCAACCCAGCCAACTTCCCATTTGCGACGATCGACCCGGAAGTGGCTAAAGTTGTCGTCCCCAGCCCACGATTCGACAAACTATGCGACATTTACTCTCCACAACAAACAACACCAGCCTCCCTTACTGTCCACGATATCGCCGGGCTGGTGCGAAATGCGTCTGATGGGAAAGGGATGGGGTCTGCTTTTCTCTCCAACGTGCGGTCCGTCGATGGACTGTTCCAAGTAGTACGTGCGTTTGAAGATGAAGAGATTATCCACGTGGAAGAGTCAGTAGACCCGGTGCGTGATTTGCAGATTGTCTTTGACGAGCTTGTGTTGAAGGATATGGAGTACTGCATGAGCTTTATCGACGTTACTGAGCGGGGCATTAAGAGAGGGGTTGCTGCCGCGAACAAGAAGGAGGAACAGTTTGAACTGGACACGGCTAATAAAGTCCTCCAACATCTGGAGACGGGGACCCGGGTTATAGACGGGAAATGGACCAACGAGGAGGTTGATGCCATCAATAAAATGTCCCTCCTCACCGCCAAACCTAGCATCTACCTCGCTAATATCAGCGAAGACGACTACATGACTGATACAAACACGAAAATGGTCCAGGACATGCGGCAATGGGTCGAGACAAACTCGCCGGGTGATAGCGTCGTGCCAATGTGCGTGGGCATGGAACACCGCCTCGCACTAATGAATCGAGACGAAAAACTCGAAGAAATGGACGTGTTGGAACTACAAAGCGCATTGCCAACCGCAATCATCCAACTACGCAAATCACTGAACCTAATGAGCTTCTTTACATGCGGCGTCAAAGAAGTTCGAGAATGGACCATCCGAAAAGGTACAAAAGCGCCCAAAGCGGCCGGTGTTATTCACAAAGACCTGGAAAAAACCTTTATTCAAGCATTGGTATCTACATACGACAACGTGGTCGACTACAATGGCGACGACGCACTACTAAAATCCACCGGCAACGTGCAGTCCAAAGGAAAGGACTACACTATGCTTGATGGCGACGTTGTTTTATTCAAAGCCGGTGCTGCAAAACGTTAGTTTGTTCAATAAAATAAAATAAAATGCTGCAGAATCAGAATAAACTTTTTTCTCATGATAAAAAATAATAATCGACGAGCTGGGTTTATAATAGCAGAGCTCCGAAGAGCTCATTATCATCATTGCAACAGTGCATTGTGGAGTTGTAACTTACTCGTTTTGGTCTTTGGTTTGGTGATGTGCAGAAAAAAGTCACTGAAAAAATTTGCCTTTTATAGTTGGACTTTTGAATCGCGCGCCCCCTCTGGCTGGACTGTGCTGAGATTTACTACTGCTCGCCGCACGTGACCCACCAAAACAATAAAAATCTCTCCTCCGCCGCATGTACTCACTTTGTAAACTCTCGGAAAGCCTCGTTTTGCAACGAATTATTAAAATAAAACACTATATATGCATGAAAAAAAGACTAATCCATCATAGCTTTGTTAGAAATCTCGCGTACCAGCACTTGATAACTGCAAATAAATAGCTCGGCTTGACGGATTGACCGCTTCAAGTCGCGAATTTGCCGGGGATAATATGGATCCTGTGGGTCCAAACGCACCAAAGTACGCAGCAAAACGTTCTTCTCTTCCTGATAGTGTGACAGGTGCATGATGCGTTCTTCCAAGTCGTGCTGATCCTGATCAGACAAGTTTGACCTGATTGAGGTCAGAGAGCTGACTGAACTTGTGTCTGATAGAGCCGGAGACGATGGTGGGGCAGCGAACGTTGGAGAAAATGCCATGTACATTGTTTTTTTTGTTGTCTAACAAAGAAGAAGGTAGGATTGTACCGGTCTTTTATATAAACTTGGGGAGGAATACCTGCTTTTGGAATATGGCTTCTTTTTCCCGGTAGCGGGACAGTTCAGGAATAATTTTGGGTTTAGCCAGCGCGCTCGCGCTCCTCTTTTTTTCCAGGTTATGTGGGCATGCGTGCGTGCACATATATGTGTTTTGAGTATTTGGTTGAGTATCCAGGTATTATAATTATAATATAATATATATTTACCTCCTAAAAATAATTGAATCTAATGGACTTACTACTTTTCCCAAAAGTATGGAACAGTTCCCGAATGAAACAAAGTAATTTATTGTCAGATTGAGCAAAGGTTTTTCCTCCGAATGTGCACCACAACACAATATTGGACTTAAGTGACAGGTCTAGAGTCTGGCCTTAGTTCTAAAACACGGCCACCTCTCCACCTAGGAGTCCCCCCAAGAAAGAAAGAAAAACTCAATACGTAGAAATGAGAAACACGATAATAAACAAGAATGGGTTGGGAAGGGTTTTATTTGTGTTTGCCTCTTGCCCTCTGTTTACGCACGCATCTACAAGGTCTACAAGTACATATGGTGGGAAAAGGGCAAACGATCAGTGACCTCAGCCCAGTTAAATTGGGATTCTTGGTTCTTTTTTTGGGACTACCTAGTAATTCCGTATATAGACCAGGTACCTTTTTCTTTAAAAAAAAAAAATTGTTTAAGGTTTCTCCAACCGTGTCTCGGATAGTCAAGACAAGGGCGACGTACGTACGCGTATGTCCTAATTATAAGCTCGAGAATTCAAAAACGGGAAGGACCGCGCGTGGATATTTTATTATTTCCGAGCATCATGGTTTAAACAGGACGTAAGGAAATTTAAACAATTGTTTTTGGCCAGGGGGACAAGCTCCTAGAAGAGCTGCACATGTATACTCGTACATGGTGAACGGAGTTTAGAAATTCCAAGACACTAGTAAAAAATGCAAAGGATGACTGGATGCTAGCTTACACTTTAATGTATAAAATACATTTAGGGTATGGTGATTAGCGGGATGCGTGCCCCATATCTAATTTATGCAATTTATACACCTTAATATTAGCAGTTTTGAGCCAAACAACCCTCGATTTCCTTACCGCAAGTTTATAAAAGCGTTCAACTAAGCTTACGTACACGACGTGCGGCGGGCTGCTCGGCATGCGCGATATACATGCAGCGGTTTTTCATCCCCCAGTCAGGGCTGTGTAATCAACCCAACGTGCTAAGCCATTAGTTAACGTTATATTGTAATGTTGCACTAAGCCCTTATAGTATAATTATAAGGACATATGCCAAACTTTTTTGAAATTTTTTTTCGATGCAAATAATAAACCCAAATGTTTGACCAATAAACTTGTCTAAACCATCCCTGGTCATTGCGAACGTGCATTTGATTCACGCTTGAGCAGGCAATGTGTCAGAGAATCCCATAAAGGTCTATTGAGCTCGTATCATGCATATATATAATAATAGTTTGGAATTGAAAAATACATACGCACAAACAGACATATGCAGACATGTTTTTTATATATAATGTTTTTCGTTATTACATTCCATTAACGTTTATATTGAGATTAACGTTGCCAAGCTTGTTGTTGTTCCTCTTGTATGCACGGGCACCCTCACCAACCGTCATTTGTTTCTCTCTTTCTAGCATGCTAATCCGGTCGTATACCTGTTTAAGCTGAGTATCAAGGTTCATCTCACCGCAATGTTTTTGATACTGAACTTTTGCACGTTGATACTCGGCAGTGTCGGGCATGTTGCGGTACAGAGTTTCCGGTTTGGATGCCGAGCGAAGGGCGTTGAGTTGATGGAAATGTTTGATTAGTTCAATCAGTTCTGCCTCGATTTTCTGTTTATCCATGTTAGCTGGATGCGATGTGGGAATGAGAGCGGTGAGATGAGGGTGTGAAAAGGTGATATAACGTGCTATATTCTATCTTTATATACGTGTGTGCGTGTTCAACTGACTAGTGGTTTGGAAAGATGAAATGAATGACCGATCGGTCGACCAAAGCAACCCCCCCACCCACACACACATACTAGCCACTGTAATACGGGGGAAACTCGGTTCTATCCTACACCCCTGCTTTATTACCATGACTAGCTCAAACTATTTTGTCTAGTACCAGAACCGTCGCCAGAATATATTAAAACAAGGATGTATACTAAGAATAGGCCAGTATACCATATGGTGGGCATTGTGCCACCACACGAGAAAAACTAAAATAATAATAGAACCACATCGGTGGATCATCCCGTAATGAATAATTGAACCACGTTCAGTGGGCGGGTGTTAGAACGAACGAGCTAAGTAAGACTGGCTTATGTAGCCAGTTGAGTATTTTACCGTAAACGAAAAAAAAAATAAATAAAATAAACTGCTGCTTGGAGAAAAAAGTAAAGTATGAGCGGTGATATCGCGCGCGCTCATGACTGGTGTTTTAAATACGACCCGCTGAAACACGATATGGTGATATCGATTTTGGTTCCCTGTTCTATTGGCCCGTCGTAGCTTGAGATGATCAGCCGCAGTACTAAACATACGTACCGGTGACCAACCCTGGACCAACTTTGTCAACCCCCCCTTCTATTCAGTATGAGATACGGCATAATGTACGGTAATGAGTGTGAGGCGGGGCCGTTTTGGGCATCTTATTGCCACTGATCCTCCAGACCCGGGACCCTAGCGTATACGTGATAACGTGATTGTTGATCATGAGTGCACCACGTGCACGTGAACCATGCATGACACCACATCCAGGCTCATCAAGAGTGCCTGTTATGCGCGTAAACTTGTAATATATATGGAAGCCCGGGTGTCGAGATTGCGAATTGGATCAAACAAGCGGTCCCGAGCTTACTCAAGCAGCACGACTATATCGCGGGTAGACCTGAGTGTATACGGTAGTAACGAAATGCCTGGCTTTGTTAATCCATATACAGCCGTATGATACATATGTGCAGTTGGCCTCATTAGTACAAATTGGTTCAAACCAAAAGACACGAAATGGACGTCATGGCTGTAACCTTAGCAAATATCCTCGTTACTGTACCCTATAATGTTTAAGATTGAAATGACAAAACATTTTGAAAGGTATAACGGAACTGACAAGCTTGTATAAGTCATAGTACGTTTGCACTGTTTAGTTGATCTGAAATTGAATTCTTAAGGCTCGAAATGGAAATGCCTGCGACCTTAAAAACTGTCTTTGTTACTGTACCCTATAAAAATATATGTATAAGATGGAAATAATCGATACAACGTTTTAAAAGGTTATTAGCTAATGAGGACAAGTTAAATTTGAAACACCGCCGTTAGATCGGGTTGATCTTAAGAAGATCATTGATTGGCGTTGCTTTTTTTCTTTCTTCTTCTGTAAGATACTCTTCCAATACGCCACTTTTACCTTATAGTGTAGCTTATAATGAGCTTCTTCAAGTTGAATAGAAGCCTAGGTGCCAACGGCTGATCGTCCGACCCAACTTATTGGAAGCCCATCCCTCGTACGTACGTGGGGGTGGGAGCTCGCGAGCCTGCGTGGCCCGCCGCGAGGGTAGTACATTCCACATGCGGATGTTTCTTCAATATATTATTTTCCGCCATCCCTTCCGACCGATCTCAAGTGATTATCAATTGATTCTCAATCCATCTGTATACTATTACATCAAATCTCGAGGCCCAACCTGCACATGTGGTGTACCCGCTTCAACTGGGCTGTCAGTGCTCAACCGCTCAATTTGTTAATGTAACTTACAGTATATATGCAGTATGCGCGGCACAACGTTCTATTTCGCTTTTTTTTGGGTCTCAAAAGTGGTTGTTGGCGATCCTCACCAAGCGCTAGTTAGCATCGGGTACATGTAAGATAATATTAGACTCAATATTGAAGCTAAGGCGTAAGTGCACGCTAAGATCGACTGGGAAATAATAAATGTGGACTTCCCCCTTTTTGACTATAATAAGTAAGCCTGGACCATCTTTAAAGGCGAAAGGCGTGTGAGCGAGCATCCTTGTTACACTGTTCCCCTCCTGCCTACTGCAATATACAAAAAAGAAACGAGTTCGTGTATACGGATCGGCCAAAGCGTGATATTGATATATAATATTGATTACATGTATTATTACTAGTCTCGCGACCGTTACGAAACGCATCACCAACCAAAAATTTTTTGTACTATGAGGATTAAGGTATTATGGATCCCCAGCGTATATATATAAACCGTGTAGACTGCCCTGTTTTGATGTACCTTGTAAACCAAAAAAAAAAAAAAAATTTAAAGTGTCTTTGTCCAAAGTCTCAGACAAAGATTTCATTTCTCTGTTGTTATTAAAGCCAATCCACGTCTTCTTTTTTTTCTCTCCCATTACAACACACCTCTAGACAATGCCATTTCCAACTACACTAGATCGATTCGATCCATTGCCAGAGCGTCACCAGCTGCGAGCAGCCACGTCCACTCCGGCGTTGAAATCTCGGCCGTCCAAGCCGTCGCTGCGTCGAAACCCATTCCGATTCAACACCAATCGAGCCGTGTCGGCACCGCAGAATAAACAACAAATTACCGAAGCACGGCCCAGCCTGCACACCAGCAGCAAGAACAACAGCGCCCAGACCACCACTCTGCTGCCATCACCACCGCAACTCCGAGCACGAGCAGTTTCAGCAGCTGACCAGACCCAAGAGCAGGAACGAGGACGAGAAGAATTGCCGCATACTCGTCGTGACGTTTTGGACGCTGCTGAATCCGAGCCCGAATCCGAATGCGGCCTGCACCACCACCAAATAAATAATTCACCAACACAACATTCACAACAACACGACGACCAGCCACTTTTTCTCACCAACCACAACGACTCGCCACCGCGTTCACACACCGAACAACACCAACACCAACAACAAAAACACAGCAGAAACGTGTCGGAATCGTCATCGTCTTGTAGCTGTTCAGAAACGGATTGCGCTAATCAAACTACGGTTGCTCAGACTCGGATAAAAAATTTTAGCCGCCCAGCAGTGACCAAAAAGTACAGACAACAAGCTCGCAAGGGTATTTTCAAACTATTCAACATGGAAGCAGCAGCCACGACGACCACAGATAACACTGGTGACGTGACTTTTGCCCCAGACGAGGCGGCAGACGTGTCTACTCCATTGGAGGAGGAGGCCCCGGCAAGCATTACAAATAACTACGCCACGCTGGTGAACCCGCCCGATATGAACGAGGACCGGCTACGGGCAACGACGATGGTGGAAGAGACTGAAGAGGAGTCGGCGTCAAACCAGGCTGCCGGTTCAACGTCGAGTAGCACTGAGGACGAGACGACGGAAATGTTACCATTCTCGATACGGCTCACTCCGTTTGTGGACCATGCCAGCAGCATGCCAGCAACGTATTTTGGGCCGATAGAGCGGGAAGTTGACTGCGATGATGTGATTATCCGCGTAGGGCGGTACACGGATCGTAAAGAAGACGGTAAAGATGCCATGTTGCCTGAGCCAGTCGTGTTCAAATCCAAGGTTGTGTCTCGATCGCATGCAGAGTTTTTTGTCAAGGACGGGAAATGGCTCGTGCGGGATGCCAAATCGTCGTCGGGTACGTTTTTGAATCATGTTCGTTTGTCACCTGCATGCGAGGTGTCTGAACCGCATCACGTCAATGACGGCGACATTATCCAGTTTGGTATGGACTTTAGAGGCGGGAGCGAGGAGGTGTACAAGTGCATTAAAGTGCGCGTCGAGTTGAATGAGAGCTGGCGGCGGAAAGTGAATGCGTTTAATGTTAATGCATTGAAGAATCTCCGCAACTTGTTCAAGGCAAAGCAGGAACAGCTCAAGGAGTGTGCAATCTGTCTACAGAGCGTGTCCCCTCTTCAAGCGCTATTTATCGCGCCCTGCTCGCATGCCTGGCATTACAAGTGCATCCGCCCGCTCATGGTAAAGTCGTACCCACATTTCATGTGCCCCAACTGCAGGTCTCTCTGCGACTTGGAAGCGGAAATTGAAGTCCCCGACATGTCCCATTTGAGAAAGGCAATGGAGGGGTTGGATGTTGATCAGAGTAGATGTGATGATAACAGCGAATGATGAGAGTATATAATGAACAGCATTAAAAATTTTTTTTTTATAACATACACGATGCGGCTGAAGCTATTTTATGAATTTCCTTCTTCTTCTTGTCTCATCCGTTTCCTAAAGGATTGGTAAATCAGCACGTCATTGAGCAACGCCTGAAGCTGTCGCAACGTCTGCTTTTTCTGCCAAAGCTTATGCGGGCCGTCCAGGATGGACCATGCAATGTTATTATCCGTCAGTTTGGTCAGTTTGCGCTGCCCGTTGGACCAGTTTGGGTCAGAGTTGATCATCTCGCTTGACGATACCACTACCAACGGGGTATCCTTAGGAATGATATTATCGGCAGCGGCAAGCTCCGTCTTGGACAAGTCGCTAGAAAACAGCTGCTGTAGTCTTGCTTTTGAGTACCGGCCGTGGGAAAGTGGAGCCAACACGCCTTGAAACCACGATCTTACCCCATGAGCCCACGTCAACGAGCCAAAATACAGTTCCTGGTGGATGGCCTCCACAAAAATGATGGTAGACAGTTTATCAGCGTGACGAGATGCAAACACACGGGAAAAGATGTCCCCTGTTCCATGCGAAATCAGCACCAAATCGTCGCCAATCTGTTTTGTATTCAGCGCTTGTGTCAGCGCATCGGCAATAGACCCTACAGACTGCGGAGACGGCGCTGAATCAGACTCACCCATCCCCGGTCTGCTCCAATAACAAACCTGGTGCTTGTCGCTGACCATCCAGCTAGCAAAATCGGCAGGACTGTCCTTCTGGCCCGCTTCGGCAATGATGGTAGTGTTGGAGTTGGTTGGCAAGGCGGTACATGTTATATCCACGCCGTACGTGTTGTTGATAAACACCAGGTCGTCGGTAGAGGTAACGCCGCCATCATGAACGACCCTAATGACAAGGAACCCAGTCAGCGCCACCACTACGGCGGTGGTAATGAGGCGTAATGCAAAGGATAGCGTGGACTGGCACCACTGCCGAGCTCGCCGTTTCAAATGCCGACTTGATGTATCGCTCATTGTGGCATTGTTTTGGTGCAAGCGGAGGACGAGCCATTGAGTCAGCGCGCAAAGATCCCAGGTGAAGATGAACATTACCCAGGAAATTATACCAGCCGGTTGTAAATGGCGGTGCCGCAGGATTGGTACAGCGGCTATTATTGCAGTGTTGACAAGAGTGGCGACGAGCCCCACCAAATTTAGTACCAAATCAGGGTACGTGGGGTTGGTGAAGAATTTCAACGTCAAAATGCATAGCAAGAGCGACACAATAGACATGTCTAGCTCCAGAAAGTTGGACCCTGGCGTGCTAAAAAAGGGAATCGCCACAAACATGTCGATCAAAAGTAACACACTCCAGACAATGAAAACTATGCTCATTAGGATGATAAGCCAGCGCAAACCCCTGACATAGATGCTATTCTCGCTGTAATACACAATCAGCTCGTCAGAGTCGTTGTAGCTTTGATTACGGGGGCGTGATTGTTGGTCTCCCAGCAATGGGGCTGTCTCATTATTTGTAGTATTCCTGTTTTCTGGTGGCGTTGACGATGATGGAGCAGGGGCGGCCTCCCGCTCAGCACGGTCAGCCTCTGCAGAAATGTCTGTGCTCATTATATATATGTGTGTGTGGAAAGTAGGTCGAAAAGAAAGGATTTTTTGAGCTTTATATATATAATGAGCCGTTGCAACTGCCGCTTTGTTCCTCGACTGCGGCAATGTACCGCGCGAGGCGGGATTTTTTTGGATGGTTGTACCCTTTCATTGCTCGGAACAGATCATGAGACCTTGTTTATTTAATCCATCCATCCGAGCTTGCTAGGTCCGGAATGTTTTTCTTCTCTTCATGCATATGCGTGATTATTCTCACGTTTTGAACTTGGAGATTATGTAGCAATTTAAAACGACAAATTTCGAGAGGGGGAGTACTAGCTCTGTGACCATCCCCGCGCGCTACCCTGAAAACGATGGATGGGGGGTGCCCTTGTGAACCGTTTTTCTCGATTTAATGGTGGTACAATGGCGTTCAAGCTTGTCTATTAGAAACTTGGTAGGCCCGGCCTGAAGCGCACGGAATGCCGATGGGATAGTGAGGCTAAAACCTGGATCATGCCACTTCACATTTAAGTTCAACTAGCATGGCCACGTCATCCATCAAACAAGCCGCAGCGTTGTTTTTTTAATAGACTTTTTAGACTTTTTAGACATGAGCCGTTGTCGGTCGGACCCTGTATAGTCCAATTTGAGACATCAAGCCAAGCTTAAGGTGCGAATGATCGTGTATTTTGTAATGTATAGCCTATAAACCCCCGCCTTCTTTCTAACCCCTTGAGATCTCTATCGGACTGACTCAATTGATTAGTTTACCACTCGTAAACACGGAATTGCCACAATTACATAAAAAAATAAATTTTCTTCCCTTTGCCTCCTCGGCAATGCACTTTTTTTGGCATTTGATTTTGGATTTGATTTTGTATTTTTTTACATCAACATTTACAAAAGACATGGCGACACATATACCACCAATCACAGTACTATCGCCGCTAGTCACACGGATCCTGGGGTGCAATCCGGGCAACTTTTCGCTACAAGGGACCAACACCTACCTTATTGGTACGGGGAGACGGCGGATTTTGGTTGATACTGGCGAGGGTAAGGCGGAGTACGGTACACTGCTAACCAACTACCTACGTGCCAATGATATTGAGATTGACCAGGTGCTGGTGACACATGGCCATATCGACCATGACGGGGGGATCAACCAAGTCATGACCATTATCAACAACCCAGATGCCCCCGCTTATAAACGCCACAACCCAGAGTCGAATCGGCGTCCCCAGTTTCGGTACAACATCACCAACATCCACGACGAGCAAAAATTTGAATGCGAAGGCGCGACAATCACTGGCTACTACACTCCGGGCCACGCCGTCGACCATTTCGTATTCTGGCTGGAGCAGGAACAAGCTCTGTTTTGCGGCGATAATGTTTTGGGCGAAGGCACTTCGGTGTTTATGGATCTGTCCACTTACATCACCTCGCTCAAAAAGATGGCCAGCCTGCCGGGGTTGAAGCACATGTACCCTGGCCATGGTCCGTTGATCCAAGACGGGGTTGGAAAGATTAACCAATACATCCAGCACCGGACTGCACGGGAGAATGAAATCTTGAAACAGGTGGCAGAAAAGGGCCCCGTGTCGATCGAACAGTTGGTCGAGATTATGTATCCAACGGTTCCCGACAACGTCAAACGGGGCGCCCAGCATGGTGTCGCTCTCCACTTGCAGAAGCTGATTGACGAAGGGAGAGTTGTTGAGACGAACGACGGGCAGTACCGCGTCGCTGGCAGTAACAAACTGTAACGTTTCCAAGATCGATGGAAAGAAAGAAAGAATAAGTAATACGTTCTTTTTTTTTACACTATATCAACAAAAAAAAAAAAAAAATTGATTTCTCCTATTTCGCTCGCCTAATTTCCTTGTTAGCAACTCTTCCTTCTCGTATAAACAACTCACTTGAACAATAGAATGTGTGGCTCTGGGGCATGGGTCTCGTAATGCTCCCATCCCAGACTCTGAGTGATGCCTAGTCCTCTCCATTCGTCTTCGTACAGTATCCGCAGCGTGTGCGAGTCCGGGTCAAAGTATTCCTTCGGTATGACCTTGAGCATACCTTTTGGCAGGATGACGTGTCTGGATCTGTGGTTAGCCTTCTTTCCCGCAAAAAAAAAAGAGATTGAAGTATAAAAGAACGTACCGGTATTCATACTCATCGTCCGAGTATCTATTTGAGTAATGAATATGATCTTGAAACTGTTGTAAACGCGCCTTTTCCTGCGCAGTGAGTTTCCGTCCCTGCAATTTATTCATTTGTGATGCGGGTTGGGTTGTGGCGTGGATAGATGGATGGACGAATGATGCGGATTAAATAAATAAATAATAGAAAAAAAAAAAAAAAATTATAAAAAAAAAACAAGTGATGGAAGTTGTCAAGAATGTGGACGCGATTTTTTTTTTCCAAACCAACCGAAAGGGGGCTAAAATTTTTGCGCAAATAATAAATGTTGGTAGTGCTGGTTTTTTTTTTTTAATTTTTTTTTTGTTGGGAGGAAAGCGACGGAAGGAAAAAAAGAGAGAAGGGTTTTTAGTTTAGCGCTGTGAACGTTGGCGTCTCATTCTCTTCCCACGCTGGGCCGTCATCATAGAAAAGAGCAGCTTACCAAACGTTGCGCCCTTCTTCCCGCGTAGTTTCCACTTTTCACGTAGGGCTTGTTTTTCTTGCTTGTGGGCGATTCGGTAGTAGTAGTCTGCGTCGTGTGCCATTGGTGGTTTGGGGACAGCCACAAGAAGGGAAAAGAACCTGGTTTAAATACCTCTATCCCAGTGTGCTCAAATGGGTATAACCACATGGGGTCGTGTTGTCACGTAGCGTAGTCAGGGTGCTGTTGGTCGTCGTGGTGGTGGTGGTGGATCACAGGATCAGCATCAGCATCATCATCATCATCAGTCAGCCGCGCTGATCCGTTGCCGGTTTACGGACCTGAATGTGTGTATTCGATGGATCGAAATGATCATTGTTCCTTTTTTTTTCTTCTCCTAACCATCGTGTGAAAAGGCTCGTGCCTGGTCAGCTTAGCTGGCGTCGGTTGATTTGACGATTACCCAGGATCATGGGCTGATCAAGAATATTGGCTGAGCCTCAGCAGCCATTGCTACCGTATTGACTGTCATTTTAGTATATACATAAAGAAAAGGGCATTCAAAAGGCCGTGGTTACCGTGGTATACGCAAAACGAATACATGAACGTATAAGTGTATAAGCTGAGCGATCCATTTTTCCGGGGGGTCAGGGCGAGGTTATTCGGTGATATTTTAAGCGCCATTGCCTCTAAGCCACTAAAAGGACAAAAACATAACGCGGTAGAAAGAACAGCGCTTGTATTAGCTATTTACAACTGTAGATATTGAGATCTTGGTTGTTTCAGGGGGCGCGTGCGGCGGTGGCTGTCTGCGAAATCTCTACAATTGAGCTTGTTTCCGCATAAGGGGGTTCTTATATATACAGAATTCCACGGTATACCGCCATCATAACCCATGTCTGGGAATCAACACACAGACTCTCAAGGATCCCGGGCCCCGATCTGAAGTGGAGGGGAGTTGTTGTTTGACCCTCGGTTTGACAGACCCACGCCAACGGTACGGGCAGTCTCCAAATAATAAAAAGTGCCTGCAGACTTAAATATTTTTGTCTTCTCCTTTTTCACCCTAGAAGCTCTTACGACAACGAGAAAAAAGGACAATTAAATATTATTTATTTCACTCCCTAAGGTTTAATAATTAAATTATTTTTAGCTGCACACGCTGGTTTGTTTATCAAAAAAGGCGCGCACATCACACAAACAGGGAGAGAAGGAAGGGAAGAAAAAAAAATGCACGTTGCTCAAAATTGTCACATCACCACGTCGGCGTCATTCAGTATACGCAACAACGACATGAACAGTACCAACACACACAATGGAACCGACACGGATTCGTTGGATCAGCCAGCCAAGTCTCCTTTATTTGTGGGGCTGAACATGCCGTCCTCAGAAGGTAGGAGTAACCGGCAAGTAGTCGAACATGCGCTCACCAGCGGCTACGACATGATAACTTGTCGAATCACGTCGCGCAATTACCGGAAACGTATCACGCAGATATACCAACAGAACATGGAGTCCTCCTCGCCATCGACGACGACGACGATGGGTATGGACAGTCCCATGCTGAATGTGGAAGCGGTGAGGCGAACGCAGCGCTTGGAGACGACGGTTCCGGCACCCCTTGTCGACGAAGTGTTGATCCAACCGGGCCCGCATGTAGGCAACACAATCGCACTGGCCTCGCCGTGGGTGGAAATTGATGCCAAATCGACAGCGCTAGCCTCACTCTCGTTGCAGGTTTTGAAACACGAATTCAGCTACGCGGCGTTTTGTGGCGTGCCTTATATTATGATCATGGGCCCGAAAAGACGCACTCATATCGCGCAATACGCTCAAGCAGTCAACACGTTGATCTCGCATGCCCCATTCTTACAAGTCATCATCCACCTCCCGTTTTGCGAGGAGGAGGGGACGGCTCAGCAGAATGGCGCGACGGTGTCGGTGCCGCCGCCGGATTACCTATCAATATGGGATCTATGGCAGCAGATCAGAACAGTATGCAACTACTCGCCCAACCTGTCTGTGGCCCTGCAGATCCCGCCTACAAAACAAAAGCATCAACAGTCGCACTTGTACTTGAAACCTTATTTATTAACCAGATGGTTTGCTGAGCCGGTCACCATGCTAATCATGTCACCCAGGGCGTTTGTCGCGAACCAGAAAGGTTTCCCGGTCCTGCCCAGGTCAACACAGCAACTACTCTTTGAATTCTTCAAAAAGCATTGTTTCTTGCTGTTTGAAAACGAACAGCAATCGCCGTCGTTGACTACTATGCATTCCCAGTTCAGTGGCGGGGAAGGGTCGTTTTTAATGTACCTGCGACACTTGCATTCGGTGGCCCCGGCGCCGTCAGTGACTGAAAAGTTTGCAAGCGGGTACGCTGATTTCTTACAAGCTCCTCTCCAGCCTCTAGTAGACAATCTCGAAAGCGCCACGTATGAAGTGTTTGAACGCGATCCGATAAAGTACAACCAGTATGAAAAGGCAATCTACCATGCCATTCTAGCAAGGCCGAATAAACGGATTGTCATGGCAGTGGTTGGTGCAGGGCGGGGCGCTATCGTGGACCGGGCGTTGAAAGCTGCTTTGACTGCAGATCGGCAGGTGAAAATCTACGCCGTTGAGAAAAACACCAGCGCGTATATTTACCTCTGTCAGAGGCAGCAAGAGGATTGGGGTAGTGACCGCGTGCAGCTATATAAAGGCGACATGCGGCAATGGAAGCCAAACGAACGGATTAATATTATAATTAGCGAGCTGCTTGGTTCGTTTGGGGATAATGAGCTGTCACCGGAATGTTTGGATGGCGTCCAGCAGTTTCTAGACCCCAACGACGGCGTCATGATCCCAAGCGCATACTCGGCACATCTCACGCCAATCATGTCTCCCAAACTATACACCCGAGCACTGGCGACATCCCCACCAACTTGTACCCAACAACCATCCTCGGGGCCCACGTCTTCAATGGGCAAGGCCTCCAGCATGATCCAACCAGGGTCGCATACAAACGGGTCGCTGCATGTCCCGTATGTAGTCATGATGCAGCAGGTCGACCTGGTAAGCGACTCCATCAAGCAGGTGTGGAACTTTGAACACCCTGCAAAGTACATTTTACCAGAAAACCAGCATAACACCCGACACGGCCGCAAAACGTTTACAATCCCGCACAAATGCGTCATTCACGGGTTCTCAGGCTACTTTGAAGCCGTGCTGTATAAAGATATCGAGTTGTCAACCCGGCCGGATCATATAGACCAGAAGAGTAAGGATATGGTATCCTGGTTCCCGCTTTGGTTCCCGTTGAGCCAACCAATGTATATTGTCGACGACTCTGAGATTGATTTTAGCATTTGGAGGTTGACTGACGGGAGGAAAGTGTGGTACGAATGGGTCGCCGAATCGTTTGCTATTGTGAACCATACTTCAAATATGGATTCGAATGCGACCAACGGGTCTGGTACCAGCTCCAAACGGAGCAGTTTGGCCGGCGGTGCTGGTGCAAATACGCAAGCCAGGCGGATTCGTACCGGGGCCAGCGAGTTGCACAACAGCAATGGACAGTTTTTTGCAATGACATTGTAGAGTAACACAATACAGTGGGTTTCAATGGCCTGTATAATAATACTTGCACAAAATAAATACGAATAGTAATGGTAATGTGTTGTCTTGGCCCATTTCTGAAACTATGTGTGAGTGTGGGGTGAGATGTGTTAGGGGACGGGACACGAATTGGAGTAAATATCAATATATTCATTAAATACAAAAAACCTACACTTTAGTAGTTGGCTGAGGTGGTAGCGGGGCAGCTGGAGGCTCGGACATTGAGGTTCGCGAGTTTCGAGAACCATTAGACGACGCCGAGGAAGCAGATGAAGACCGCTTGTCAGCAGCAGCAACAGCAGAAGCCACTGAGGTGGCCGAAGCAACAGACTTTACAGAATCACGCTTGATCGAGTTGGTCTTGGAATTCCGCTTGCTCCGTGCCAAAGTGTTTTCATCATCAGAATGAGACGGGGAGGAAGCAGCCGAGTTGTTTCCGACACTGGTTCTGGCAGTGTTTGCAGCCGCTTCCAAATCAGCCGATTGACGAGCACTCAATGTGCCGCCGTTACCAGCACCTGCACTGCTACCAGTTGACGGTGGCGAGGAGGAAACGTACATTGAATGACGCTTGGCACCAGCGATGGACTCGTCAGCTTGTTCCATAACCTTGGAAATGACTCGCTGTAGCTCATCATTCTCCATGGCCCGTTCTTCAAGAGAAATCTTCAAGTCTTGCATACCAGTCTCCAATGCAGTGTTGATTCGCTTCATTCGTCGTTGTTCTCGTTCCATACCAGCGACTTGTTTATCCAAATGGCGACAGCTTGATTGAGAACCCTGTAGTTGACGTTGAAGTTCTTCACGTTCCGCCTTAATCTTGGTCAACTCTTCAGATTCGTCTTCATGCTTGGTGGTTAGTTCCTTAACCTTTAGTTCATGCTCGGTCAGTTTAGCCTCTGCATGTTTCAACGCCTCGCTAGTCTTGTTCAGCTCTTCGGTCTGTTCGGTAATAAATAAGTCTTTGCTAGACAGTTGCTTTTCCAAAGACACGAGCTTATCTTGCAACTCGGTAAATTGAGTGGTCGTCAAGTCCAGCTTGCTCTTGGTGTCAACCAACTCGCTATCCAAAGTGGAGTTTTTGTTGTTTAGCTTTCTCGTCTCGTCTCGGTGGGATTTCATCATATCCTGATAGTAGTCCTTTTCCTTCTTGAGCGCATTGTTGTCGCCCTTTAGGAACGAGATTTCAGTCTGCAGCTCCAAGATTTGATTGTTTAGAGTCTCAGAATCCGCACTTCCACCACCTTCAAGCTGGGACCGGGTCTCGAGCTCGTGAATCTTTTGTTGAAGCTCGCCAATCCGGCCCTTGTAATAGTTGTTACTAGCCGTGGATGAACTAGAGGTTCGTCGTTCCTTCTTTTCATCGTCATCATTAATATCATTATCTTCATTGTCGTTTCGCTCATTATTCATCATCTTCTCCTCCTCGACAACCTCGTAATCATGCAACCGAGATGCCAGCTGGTCCTTCTCTTCCTTCTCCCTGGCCAGTTCAGATTCAAGCTTGTGAATCTGCTCAACCTTTGTGAACACGGCATCACGTTCGCTCTGTTCATGCTTCAACACCTCTTCCAGCTCGGTAATCTTGCTCTTCAAGTCCTCAACACGGCTTGTTCGAGCCTGCTGACGCATCGAGCCGCCGCCGCCGCCATGACTACCAACACGAGAGCCGGGCCGTCGCACAACCCGCTGCCGAGATACAGGCCGAGGAGGAATCGGTCGCGATTCCGCCTTTTCAGTAGGTTGTTGTTGTTGTTGTTGCGGCGGCTGCTGCTGCTGGGACTGGGACTGGGTGGTCTGCTGTTGACGAGCTTGCTGTTTAGTAACCATACCAGGGGTAGACCCCGTCGGTTTTGTATACTTTGGCCTCGCCCCAGCCGTCACCTTCCCATTCCCACTCACCATTCTTGAAGGTGGCTGGGGCGGAGGAGGCGACGCAGACGTCATCTTGCCAAAGAATATTGAGCTCTCACTCACATCAGACGCAATTCGCGTGTGGCGCCGGCTACTCCCGGCGTTGTTGTTATTGCTATTCTGATGATGGTTGGTGCTATTCCCACCGGCCTGGTTGTTAGTATTAGATGTCGGCACTGGCACCCCCGACACCCGCCGGTTATTATTAACTGGTGATGAACGTCGAGCGCTCCGCGGAACCGACGATCCGCTCGAGTTCCGCGATTTAAACACCGATCGGAACGACGACGTCTTTTCAGAGCTTCTGGTGGGAGTCGTTGTTGTTGCCGTTGCCGTTGCTGCTGCTGTCGTAGTGTTAGTATTCGCTGATGATGATGTGGTCGAAGCGCCAGTAGTAGTGTCAGATTTGGCGCGCGACGCGGCCGTCGAGGAGGACAAGCGCGAGATCAAATCAGACACTTTGGTCTTCTTCTTTGGTATACTGGTTGGTTTGACCGGCGAGGTTGTAGCTGATTTGTTGTTTCCCGATGACGAAGAGACTGACGCGTGTCTTGACGCCGGCGTGGGCGGCTGTTTCTGAGGTGTTGTTGTGCTAGTGTTTGACTCGTACATATTGGGCGTTGATGGTGGTGGTGGCGTGGTGTTGGCTGATACACCAGCAGTAGTAGTAGCCATCGTTGGCGAACCGCCAGCGGCGTCTCCAATAACTTCTTGTTCTGTCATTGTTTATTTCAGTCGTTCAAATAGTAAAGAATGAAGAGAAAGAAAAAAAGTGATTGAGAAAAAAGTGAGAATTGTGATTGTTAAAAAGGAGAAACGAAATGTGAGAAATATAAAAAATTTGAAGCGAAAGAAAAAAAAAAATGCTGCGGGCGAAAAAAACAAAAAAAAACAAAAAAAACAAAAAAAAAACAACAACAACAAAATTGTGAAACTCCCTAATATTTCACTCGTGAGCTTTCAAAATTGCAGATTGAGGAGGGCACCTAATTGCTTTTTTTGCAAGGAAGTTGAAAGGCCATGCATATATATATAGTAAAAAACGGAATTTCTTAAGACGAGGCCAAAAAGAAAGTTGTGCATGCAAGGGAGAAGCACTGCAGCGTTCAAATTGATCAACTATAGCTTTGGAGACCTAATTATAACGTATATATATACTCCCGCGGTATATATATATATATATACAAATTTTAAAGCCCAATTACGTGTAGCGGAAAATGGCCATATTGTGGAGGAGAGGACAGCTTCCGGATTATGAAGCGTCGGCTTTCGAGATGGGTTCGAGGCAATTGAGAGAGAGAATTTTCGAGGGAAAAAAAAAAATGAGTGATCAGTCTCCAAATCCAGCCAAAGCCTGCTTGGCTAATTACTGAAGGGCTTTCTGAACAGGCGAGGTCGAGATCTCGAATAGTCCTAAGCTTAATTAATATTACCAGGTTTCTTAAGAAAAAGCAACGGTAGAATGAGATTTGGAGCGCTCTCGAGGACGAGCAGAGCATCTTAGTTCCATACTAGCTAGGCTTAGTCAGCCCACTTTGGTTTAGCCTAATTATAAGTTTAGGGCCTCGATCGTAAATCCGATGATAAAGTTTTTACTTACTTACTTACTTACGTAAGGTCTAATTAAGGCCTTGTATATATTCAGTTTGGGACTAATTGAGTGATATCGATTGATTGTCTCCATGTTAGTATAGTTGCCGCATAAACTGGTATAATGAGCCAGGATGTTTTCCCGGTGCCTTGATGTATACCTTCACTCCAGCTTAATCTCAATTCTTAAGGTATACGTGTATACACATGTATGCCAATATTTTCAATGTAAGCGTAGGCAGTCAAGGGTACAAGCTTATATACGACCCTGATACAGCAGAACTTGACCAGGGGTACCTGCGCTCGAGGATCCCAAAGATATGAGATGGTAAGGTTTAAGGACGGTACAGTATCGGTAAGGGTTAAAGCCTTAATTTAACACAGCTGAGCTGCTCTAAGGCCCTTAAATATAATATCCGATCGATGATGAAGAGCAGGACCCATGGGAGTGGAGTGGAGTGGGGGATGCGACGTGTATACACCAAAAAAAAAAAAATTTATTATTTTTTGAGTGAGGCTAGCTAGCAATTAAGCTTACCCGGCAAGGATTAACGCATTAAAGCGCTCGATCGCCCTGAACGATCAAAGTCAATATTGCTTAAGGTCTTAGACAGGAATGTAAGGCAATATTGATAAATGTCTTTACAAGCACCCTCAATATTGGTATTTGACACAGTATATACGATTTTAAGCCTTTTAATATAAGGCTATATATTGCGTTGTGATTGATATCGATAAGTCTCGCCTAAATATTCAGGGTGAATCGGTCTCACATTCAAGATCTCGAGCAAAAAGCGGAGGTTGGAGTTTTTGTTTCGTTTCTCGCGCGGGTTTATTCTTCATTCCCAGGGGGCTGTTTCAACCAAGCCCGAATGTATATATATATACGTAAGTAGTTTGTCAGCAAATCATGACCCGCCTTGATACAAGATTTGAATAATTATTTAGATTTTACAAACCAGGGTTTTTTTGTCCATACCAAAATATTATTTGGTGATGGCCAACGTAGTACTTATCCTTAATAAAGATGTACCACAATCTTCGAATCCGTAAGAAGGGATCCTTATAAAAACACCGGCCGCGGGCGACCGGGTGATCGTCAATGGCATTGAGATCAACCTTCTATTTCTATCTTCAGAAAAGGTCAGGGTGAACAGATGATATCGGGAAGAGGAGCTCGATCGCTCGCTTAGCTCTCTATAGGGTAAACTGCGCACGCGATTATATATATTGATTAATTGCTCCATGAAACGTACGACCGATCATGAAGAGCACACATTGTGGAATACAATTGATTGATCGGTATATATTGAAAACGGCCGTCCGTAAATCCAAACTTATAGATAGAGTATACATTTGCACTAGCTATAGTGTTTTTTATACCATAATCGAAAAAAAAAACCTCAGAGCGTCATGTTCGGACCACGAGCCGCTATAGCATGTCACATTAAAAAAAAAAAAAAAAAAAATTGTCCAGGGATATCAATGTAATCATTCTCTAGAAGCTCAATCGCCATGGCTATATAGTGCGCTGTCATGACAGCGCTGCTGCAGCTGCAGGCTTATAATATAGTTACCAACACTTTGGTAAACAGGTAGACAGGGATGAGACAATTGAGTTGCATGCCCCCCACCAACCTTTAAAATTTTGAAAGAAAAAGCCGTGCACGCGTGCTGCGCTCGATTCACTATAGCTAGACTAGTTTGAATCGGAAGCCAAGCTTGCAACATGTCGCTAGCTATAGCTATAGATATATATGACCGGTAAGGGAAAAGAGGTCGATCGATCGATAGAACCCTAATATTTATATGACCGGTCGATATCAATGTCACGTGCTCCCAACCCTTGTCGCGAATATCATAAATATTATTTATGCGGTGTGCCTTTTTCATGTAAGGCTCAACTTATCTTTCCTAGGCCTTACAGAAAAATAAAGTGACAGCCCAGTTGTCGTTCTGAAATTTAAACTGCGCTTGTATGTTGACGCAATAAAAAGCTTCAAGATATCGGCTGATCCATAACCATGAAACGACTCGGCATGAAAGAAAGAGAAAAAAACATTTAAGGAGTATCATACGCGCGCTTAATTATGATCCCAGCTCTAGAAGCGTCGTCCATCCTTACGTAGCTGTAAGCTATGCATACATACAGCGCTCGAAATCGTTCCAACAGTTCCAAAGCGCGTCATATCTACGCAACTGTTAACTAGCACCTCGAGAGGACTCAATGTTTTGATCTTGCTATATTGACTGCACTCATGAGTAAGTGACTGCGAAATTACAAGCGCGGGTACGGCCAGATACAGCACGCGCCGTCTAATATTAACAAGCGCTTATAAATTTAGATCATACCGCGACGACCACGCTAATTTCGAACAAGCTGTCCGATCAGCATATTTCCGTTAAAAGTTGCATACATTGCATGAAACGCATTATCTGGTTACAAGGTCATGAAATTGCCCGCGGGGGGCTGCCAGATTCGCCCGATTCAAATGCATAGGCCAGCTATATATAGGATCATAGAGCCCTGTACGTATATATAATTAAGGTGTATAAGATATATATACGTTATAAGTTGTAATTAAGGGGCCTTGCCATGGTGGTCGTACGATTGTAGTTTATAAGATCCTCTTATATATATGCCTATAGTTATCAATATTGTAGACCGACCGGCCGGCCTGCAGGACGTCCTCGATCGGCGCCAGGCCTCGAGATATGGAGGACATGATCATATATGTATGTATACATATAATTGAATCTAGCTAAGCTTATATGCATTCACGTCTGGAGATATCCGCGGCCGAAGATATCGATTCACTGCAGCGCCATGGCCGACCGACCCACATGAACGTTTCATGTTCTCCATACACATCGACCGGTGGCGCCAGACCTCGAGCGATCATAACCTATTATGAGAGAATCTGGCTGGTTAGCACGAGTCTGCGATATTACACTGCTTTTCAACAATATAAAGATCTCCATGGGTGCACCGTCAACGTACGCGCATCGCCGTTTAGTTACATGTATGTCGTTTCAAAAACTGCAACAATCCAGAAGAGGTCATATATCGATCGGTCTAGCTAGCCATGGCAGTCACCGCGCAACCCAGCATATATATGCGGCATATGCAGCATATTGATATTAAAGGTCGGGGGTGGGTCTGCATGCGAGCCGTCAATTAATTGGCCGGCCTCGATCGCGCGCGGCGAACCTTTGACAGGGATTTGCTTCAAACCAACCTACATGTAACAAGCTTTAGTACTACCCGTATACATATATTTCAGCTCGAGATGATCATATATATGGGTTAAGTTGCTGTATACATAGAGTTGATAGCAAGCGTGCAATCGTGCAAACGCTAGCGTATCGATCGCGAATGTATAATTAACTTAAGCCTTAAGTCGTATATAGTACACTGATACGACATAGATTATTTAAAATATAATTTGTATACGCGTGCGGTCAGATCGATCATAACTATAGCTGAGTTCTAGAACAGTAGTTAAGCTTAACATGAATATTGTCTAATAGTTAACAAAGCTTCCAATGTTAAATTTGGTAGTGAGCCATGCATGTTTTAATATAACAAGGGTATGTTTAGATTTACAGTCTTGCCGTACCGGGTACGTAAGCTTATAAGGCCTTATTTCCTAGAATGGTCTTGATGTGACATTTCCATGTGCTGGCCGTTGCAAACGTTGAACGATGAAACGTTGAAACGTTTAAATTGGAATTTTGGCCAAATTTAAGCTAGCTGATGCTGCTAACCGCGCGGTGATCTTCAAATTTAACCTTTTTTTTTTTTTGCAATATATATCTGAATCTGAATCGGAATCTTAAAAGCAACGTTTGTCCGCTTTTGTGCATGCACGCCAGAGCTAGCTGCTGCAGGCTGGTTGACATGCGTGCGTCATAACTAGCGCTAGCGCTATATATAGCGCGCTATTAATTGCACAGCGCTGCATGCGCAGACATATATATATATATATATATACATATGTATATGGCTGTACGAACTTAAATTTCCGTGACCGGTGCGCGCAAGCCGGCCAGTCTCTTGAAACACCTTCCGGGATCGATGTTGGCCGAGGTTTATGCAATCTGGCTGGTACTTGCGCTCGATCGAGATCTAGGGTGCATGTATACTAAAGTTTTATAGCAATAGAATTAAGGTCTTGCGATGGACTAGACTTAAAATTTCTCAAGCGCTGGAATGTTTTTTTTTTTTTAATATTTATAATATTTTCAATGCGCAGCGACGTCGTACGGGGACACATTCATGCATGAAGTTATATAATTGACCTTGCTTCTCTGTCAGTCTCATTGATCCCTGCCAGCCATTTCACGATAAGATGCTAGCTGTACGTTTGACAATTCAATGCCGGTGCGACTCAAACCAGCGCTGTATGTAACGTTGCACCTTATATATATATACACCATATGTAATATTGCAAGGATGGCTTGGACCTTACAAGGCTGAAAAAATGTCTGAAACAATTCATCAACCGGGTTTTACAAGCTGCTTCGTTGAGAAACTAAATCTGTTCTTTTACAGTTGACAATATGACTAGAACATTGTTTTCGAAAACCTTATTAGGGTTTTACAATGTTGTAACGTTGGTACTGATCTCTTGATAGCAAAAACCGGCAGAATTCATTAACGGCAGAAGTACCCTGGCCAAGAATCCCCAGATGTTCTTTGAAAATGGCCCATAAATATCAATTGAGGAATCCCTATAGATAGCATTAGATCGATGGCGTATAAACTTAAGCGGTCAGTACTCGCGCGTTTCGTATTCAAATTGACCACGGCGACCCCGGGCCGGATCCCCAACTGCGGCGCGCACCCTTGCAATTAAATTATATATATGACAAGGGTGGAATTAAGTATATATATATATATATACGACTGAGCGCACTTCCCTGTGGCTATACATTTAGTGGCTAAGGTCTTATATATGTATATATAGAAATATATATATATATATCTATCTAGATATCCATGACCCGGGATGTGCATTGCTCACGTATATACGCTGTCTAAGCTTAAGCACTAGTAATTAAGCCTGTGTTGGCTGGATCAACCCCAGATCTATCGATGAAGATCTAGAGCTCACATATATTCTTTATAAGCCTTGTTAAGAATTCATTCTTAACCCATGTACGCGTATATATATGTGCTTTGCTTGCAATGGTCCGGACCCCATAGCTGCAGCATATGAATCCGAGCTCGCAGCAACGATCCATCCTTATAAATATAAGGCTAGCTTATAAGGTCTATAGCAGGCCTATATATATATATATATATATAAGCTAATTAATTGGATCCAATACATGCATGTATATATATACGTATACGTACTATATATATATAGAGAATATTAATATTATAGATCTCGAGGATCGATCTACTTTAGTCAATATGTGTATGACAGCTATAGGGCTTATAAGGCGCCGGCCCCTTAAAGACTAGCTACGTAATTAAGAATTCGCTATAGCTGTCAAATATTTTGGAAATGTCTCGGATGTTTCCCGGTTTAACTCATTAATTATTACCCTATATGTATATGGGCAAGCCATATATATATATATATTAATTGTATTATAATGAATATTGGTTCGAATATATTAATTAATAGCCCAGTGAAGTATATACTATCAGATAGGGTAGCTATAAGGCCGGCCCTGTTATAACCCGGGCCCCCACATAGCCGCCAACTAGCTACGTAACTGGTGAGACACTTACGCAATTGATATTGTCGAATGAACTTATTGCGGGGGTTCATGAGTGCACATAATTATAAGCCCGGGCTCCTAGGTTGGTTTCCTTATACATGAAGAAAAAATCATTATAACTATAATTACTCCCGTTAATAATATGATAATATGGCAGGTGTCTCGAGGGATTTAAGAACGTACAGTATGTAATTCTTTCTAGAATAAATGAGCAACATATGTTGAGTCAATATCTGGCTCGGCATACGGGTCGGACCTCTTTTCGCCGCGTAATTGATTTATAAACACGCCTGTCCTTAGCTATCCGGATCAATCTTGAGGAGCAATAAGACTTTTTATCCAATGGACCCGAGTAATTAAGTCTTAGGCAATCGAAGATCTCAACTTGCAACTTAATGAATATCAGGCGGGGCCGTTAACTATTACTGCCCCTAATTCGGCCGCGGATCTAATGTATATATATCGCCGATACACGTTTCCGGTGGCCCCTTTATAACCATAACGTTCTCGAATAACCGTACGTTAGACCCGCAAATCATAAACCACAGATACCGCTTCAATTGATTAATACTACGTACGCGGACTGCGGATAACTGTTCAACGTCCGGGTGGTTGGCAATGTGTGTATATGAAGTATCCGGATACATACGTGATAGGCCTATGGTAGATGACAAATCGATTTATACACCGCCCGCGGTGGTATTTTAATGGTGCCATTTGTAGCCTTAATAAGTAAAAACCATATATGGCTGGAACCTCGGACGTGTTGGAAACGCATAGCTTCCTCTATACGGCACGTTATTAACTAATACACGAAACACGTTACCAATGTCTAAGTTCCGACTTTGGTAGGTAGTGTAATTGCGCAATACCAGCCGCGGCCAACACATGGTTCATCAATTACAAGTATGTGTCACCTATAGTATACAATGAATTCTCATCACGTAGGTTGGATAGGAGGTAGTACGCGCACGTCTCTCGCAAGTATACTGACGCGCGTGTTAAAGACCTTGATTACCGAGATACCCCCTATATAATAATCATGCGATACGTGTTGACTACTGGTACGGAAACCATATTCTTTTTCAGATTACCCAGCTCTTGTCGTTTTCCAAAGCCGCATTTCATCAAACATTGGTAAGCTGGCTGAATCTGCCGCCGCTACCATCGTCAAAATAAACTTGCTCATACTTCTCGCCAGTTTCAATCTTCCGTTTGAAATATATGCAACACCGGTTCCAAGCTGGATCACTGACTGATTGAGAGCAACGGTGGCATTGCGACCGCAACTTGTCACGTCATTATCCAAATTGAACTGGTTCGTGTTGGGATAGTACTGCTTGGCTTTTTTTTTGTTACTCATTTACCATAACCAAGCCGCGCAATTAATATTGCTCCAAAAATTTCAACCCATTAGTACCGTTTATATATATATATATATTGATAATTACAAAACTCGAAATACCTATTCGTCTTCTTCAACCTCTTCAGCAGCACCATCATCATCTTCATTCTCCTTCTCATTCTCCTTGGCCTCGACAAATTGTTTAGCACGAACAGTGACTGCTTGTTTAGCCTTGTCATCGCCATTCTTTTCTTCAAATGCGTACCATTTCTTAAAGAAGAATCGGCCCTTCTTAATGTTCAACTTGACATGCTTAAACAACCGCTCAAATAGCTGACGAACTTGCTCGACATCACCACCACCATACTTGGTTTCATAGTCAATGTAGATGCTCCACAAATCGACACGTTTTGGATATGCGCTAACCAGCTGTTCAAAAAACGTTCGGCCTTGCTCGACCAGCCCGTTTTCAAACTGCATTTGCGCATACTTGGTCAAGATCACCCGGTGTTCGTTTCGAGGCAGGGCTTGCAATGCTCGATCCAAAACCCGCTTGGCTTCGTCAGGCTTGTTCCGGGATAGTAACAATGTCATAAACTGTGCGTACACGTTCAAATCACCAGAACCAAACTTTTTGCAGGCAACGGTGAAAAGCTTTTCAGCCTTGGCGTATTGTTGCGAGCTGAGGTAGGTGTTGATGAGCTTGAGGTGGATAGTCTTTGGGTCATTGTATTGGCAAGCACGCTTGAATACTTGATCCAGAGTTTCTTCAGTACCAAAGCTGTGTTCCATATTAAGCATGGCGATCCAAATGTTGAGCTTGTCTTTTTCAGCTCGGTAGCTGATGGTTTTTAGAGCACGCTCGGCAATATCTCTTGCCTTGTCAATCTCACTCAGGTTGACTTGGAAGCCCATGTATTCAATCCACACCTGAGAAGCGTTTGGAGAACCAAGCAAGAGCCGTTCAAAGTCTTGCACGCTTTGTGGCCGTTTGGTGCTTAGACTGGCAGTCACGTCTTGAGAGATGGCCTTGCTTCGCTTCTTCTTCTTTTGACGGGGTTCTTCTTCTGCTTCACTTTCAGAGCTGTCAGATGCGTCATCGCCCTTTTCAGCCTTGTCTAGAATGCTGCCGCTCCAATCGATACCGGCGCTTAGACCAGTGCCCTTGGCCACCGTCTCCTCGTCTTCACTGTCGCTTTCGGCTTCACCGTAGTCGGAGTCGTCATCTTGAGCTTCAACGTCGATCATTTCATCATCAGAGTCGTCCTCGTCCTCTTCCTCTTCCTCTTCCTCCTCTTCCTCCATCTCTTCGTCGGAATCATCGCCAAAGTATGACGCCTTCATACCAAGAGCTAGTCGGTTCTTTTCGGTATCAACAGTCAAGACCTTGACCTTGACTTTATCGCCGATAGCAAACACCTTTGACAAATCGGTGATTGGGATATCGGCAACTTCAGACTTGTGACAGAGACCAGACGCGCCGCCTTCCAGCCGCACGAATACACCATAATCTTGTACTCGCTTGATGCTGCCGTCCAAGATTTGACCTTCTTCCAGGTCCGAGATGCCAACCACCTTCTTTTCGCCGGTCACTGCGCTCTGTTTCAAGGTCAAATTGATCTTACCGTTTTCAACAGACAGGACACGACCAGAAACTCGTTGCATTTTGGTGTATAGAGTCTTCCATTCCTTGACAAACATGTCAGACAAGTTTCGAATCTCGACACGGGCAGTAACGTTTCGGCCAATCTCCACAAACACCCCGGAATCGGCAATGTTCTTGACAAACCCGCGCACAATATCGCCACGCCCCACGTCGCCAGCGTCAGTAATCAACTTATCCTCGACTGGGGTATTAGCTTGGAAATGGGACTTTCGCAATGACACCTTGACGCTATTATCGCCAACAGACACAACCTTACACTTGACTAGTTCATGTGGGGCGAAACGGGCGGCGGTAGAGGCAACGTCTTCATCGTACAGGTCGCTGATATCACACACACTGGCGGTGGTGGCAAACACCTTGGCACCGAGCCGCACCGTGATGCTCTTTTCGTCAATCTTCACAACAAGACCTGGTAGCTTGGAGCCAATCTTCACGTCAGACAGCTTGTTTACAGCAGTGTCTTGAGCTTCCCGAACGGAAAGCTTCAACAGCTCATTGTTGATGGATAGAACAGAACACTCCACGGCGCTGCCGATTGGGTAGATTTCTTCCAAATCGTCAGTGACTTGGTCGACGGTAGAGCACATATCCAGCACAGAGATTCGGCCACGTACAGTCGGTGATAGATGCACCCACACAAAGTCGCTGGTGATATTGTTGACAATGGCAGTCCATTTGCTACCAACCTTGATCCCGTCAAGCTGGATAGAGTTGTACGATTCAGCGCTTTTCAAGTCTTGTGATCGGCAGCTGCATTCGGCAACCATATGAGTAGCGTTTCGGTGCGAGATTGGCAAAAACTTGTGGTTTCTCGCATCGTGGTAGCCAATAACCTTGACATCAATCACATCACCCTTCTTGAACGCGGAACGGAGCGGTGACTTGACATCTTTAATATCGCTAATGCTGTCAAACGCCATTGACGCATCGATTCGACCTTGCTTGTTATCAGCAAGGAGAATGTTGACTTGTGTGTCTTTAACACTAACAACCTTGGCCTTGGTGATGCGGCCTGGGGCAAACTCGCCAACATCGTCAATGTCTTCATCGACTGGATTGACGGCAGCACCTTGCTTCTTGGCCACGTTTTTTTTCAGAGTCAGCAAGAACCGTTGCTTGGAAGCGTCGACGGTTAGCACACGGCAGGTGATGGACTGGTCTACCGTAAACTTTTCGCCTAGGTCGGTAATAAACTCCTCGCCAACTTCGCCGATTGGTACAAGACCAGTCAGCCGGTTGCAGAACCCAACAAATAAACCACGGTCGGTGATATTCTTGACGTACCCGTGCATCTCACTCCCTTCGGAAATGTCAGACCAGCTAGATGGCAGCTTGCTCTTCTTGGCAGCAGAGACTAGGCTCTTTTTGGCAGATAGAGTCACGACTCGCTTGCCCATATCCTTCTCCAAGACAGCAAGGTTGGTTAATGTCTCGCCGACCTTGATGTTCTTGATTCCAATCTTGTGCTTGGCCGACCCTTCGTCCGACAAGTGCCCGCCTGGGATCACGCCGCGCAGGCCGCCGCTGGAGCCGAGCCGCACGACAATGGCGCTAGAATCTTTAGTCTTTTCCACAACTTCCGCAGAGACAACGGTACCGGCACGCAAATTGTTGAAATCCTCCGTATTGTCTGGGCCGGATTTACAAGTGACAGTCATTCGTTGAGTCTCCTCATTGGCTTGCACGACTCGAACGGCGACACATTGGCCGAGCGAAAAGTGCTCTTGCGGGTCTTTAATGAACGCTTCCGACATTTCCACAAGCGGCAAAAACGACTTTATATTGTTGAAAAACTCGACAATGGCGCCTTGTGGTTTCAGCGAGACGATCACACCAGGCGATTTATGACCGACTGGGACGTTGTATGAAGTGATAATCTCGTCTTCAGTGTTTAGCAGCGACTTTTTCAGTGTCAGTTTGATACGCTTATCGTTCGAAACAACCTAGTTTAAAAAAAAAAAAATTTTGGGTTAGTAATTAGTACGCGTGTGTAGGATTCATACCTTTGCTTTCACCTTCTGGCCAGGTTTAAACTTCTTTTCTGGATGGGCTAGTTTGATGTCGCTCAAATGAAGCTCATCAGCAAACCCGGAGATGGCGTCGGTGATCTTGATGGACACGCCCTTGGCCGGGACAATATTTTCGATTGTACCGTGGACAACCTCGCCAACCGGGATATCGCTTGCTTGCAGGTATTTTTGCTCAACCACCGACTTTGCCATTGACATTGTGTAGAGTCCATCGACAGATGCATACCCAGTGATCTTGGCAGCGTCGTGTTTAGTGCCTTTAGCGTACTGCTCCTCGCTTGACAAGTCGTCGATATTCTTGTCCGAGATGGAACTGACGTGGATGAACCCCATCTTGTCAGTATCGAATTTCACGTACAAACCCATCATACCAACGTGCTGGACAGTGACTGGGACAACCTTCCCACGCGGGTGTGTTTCAAGCGGGGTCGACGCGTTTTGGCTCGTTTTCAGCCCCACCACGTTAGGCTGTAGCGACAATGCAACCTTGATTGGATCGGTATCATTAAACAAACAAATCACACGAGCCTTGACAACCTTTTCCACATTAAAACACTTGTCCAATGGCTGGAACTTGCCGCTGTGGGTCTGGTCTATTACCCCATCGGCAAATTCCATCACCTTTGTAATGATACCAGACGGTCGAACCTCGGTGATTGGGCATTCCACAAGCATACCCGCTGTCAAACTACCACTGTTGGATAGTGCAGAGACAGTTGGTACTTTTTTGGCGATTGGGGATGCAGTCAGGGTTAGAGTACGTCCATTTGATGATTTGGATAGTACAGTTAGGAGCAGGACGGCGCCTGGGGTCACGTCCAGGTTGGCATGTCCCAATTCCTTCTTTGAAATGAAACCAAAGATTTTCTCGCTGCCCAGGTTGATTACACAACCGTGATCTTCCACACTCTTGACCGAACCTTGCACGGTCATACCTGGTTGGGCGAGATCGTCAACATCTTCGAGCAGGCCAGAGTTGACCTTTTCTGGTTCGATGGATAGTTCGATTCGCTTTTTGATGTTTGCTGTCCCGGTGGTGTTTTCAGTAACCACTGCTCGGACCCACTGGCCAACCTTGAACATGTCTGCAAGGTCGGTATCCTCGTCGTCGCCCAAATTGTCGATGATAGATGCAAGTTCGGTAGATACGTTTGTTAAAGGAACGTACCCGGTCAGGTTATTAGGTAGACTGAGAGCCAGATCAAGCTCATTAACTTGTGAAATCTGGCCAAGGACTACAGTGCCTACAGCCAGCCGGCCAAACGACAACCCTTCCACCTTAACACCCTTCTTGGTCTCTTCTTTTGGCTCCTCATCTGTCGTCTTTTTGTTACGTCTCTTTTGTTTCTTTTTCTTTGGTTGTTCTTGTACAGCACCCCCAAACAAAACATCCTTAGCAGCCTCGTTGGAAGCCTGCTTGATTTCGATAGATGAAAGCACAGACGCACCACCTCGCGGGAATGCGCCATCTTCGGCTTGCATTACAGACTTGGAAGTATCTACTTCATCTGCATTTCGTTTGATACCCATGGTTTAATTGTGTGTAGTGGGAAAAGGGAAAAAAAATTATTAAAAAGATTTTTTTTTTGTGTTGAAAAAAAAAAATTTTCCGCGCAGGACAAATTCAGCCTCACGCAAATGATAAATATTAAGACTATGTTTGCACCTCTTTTTTTAAAAGGCTCTTGAAGCTTTACAACTCGCTCTTTTCCAAGTCGTAATCGCCTTTCGTTCGTAGGAAATGACTTGGACAGGCGTACCCGTTTGGATTCTCGTCCAGGTAGAGTTGGTGGTAGCCCTCAGCGTCCCAGAACGTGTCAATAGGCTCGATATCGGTGACGATTGTGTTTTTGTAAAACGTCTTTTGCATCTTTTCCTTCACGGCCTGGGCTTGTTGGGTCTGTTCGTCAGAGTGGGTGAAGATGGCTGATCGGTATTGCGAGCCAACGTCTGGGCCTTGGGAGTTGACGGTGGTTGGGTCGTGCATTCGGAAAAAAAAGTCCACCAGCGTTTCGTAGCTCACTAGTTTGGGGTCAAACGAGACTTGCAGCGCCTCGGCGTGGCCGGTTCCTGAAGTACATACTTCCTTGTATGACGGTTCAGAACGGTTGCCTCCGGTATACCCTACTCGAGCATCGATCAGACCCTTGCCGCCACCAAAATGCTTTCGGTACATGTGCTCAACGCCCCAAAAACAGCCAGCAGCGACGGTGGCCACGTGAGAGCCCTGTGGGACTTGCAAGTTTGGACAAATGGCGGCAGATGGTTGAGTAACAGTAGACATTGTTGAAGAGAATGCAAGGAGTCGTGTGAATCCGTTGAAGTTTGTAAAGGAGGAGGAGTTTCTGATCCAGCTTAGCATATTTCCCTTTCTTTTAGTATTACTAAGAAAGAGCCGATCTTTTTTTCTCAACGAAAAGCGGGTTTTGGGAGCTAAAGCGCTGTGGACTTCTCCGAACGAGCAATGTCTCGGCCCGGTATCGGAATGCCTCTTTTTTTTTTTTTTTTGCAGCGCTGGCCTAGACCGGATTAACTTGGAAGCTATGAATTTAAGGACATTGTTTTGTAGGCTTGTATGTTCAATCACCGATTCATGGCAATCCGGATCGTTCAGAAACAATTGGGGTTTTTTTTTAGTCTGCTGACTTACCCACGCTTATGTAATCATTTGTTTTTGCTGCATTTGCCCCCCATCAAAGACGGCAACACTTTGTTATCTTTACCTCCACCAACAGTAGACTAGAAAAATATGGCACACAAACCAGTCAGTGCTTTTGCATGCTACGCTTTTGACGCATTGGCCGCCCAGTTTGAAAAACGGCCGACCCACGCACTATGCTCTTTCCAGGATGCTTTAAACGAGACGGTGCAGCCACCTGGTGCGTTTCCGTTGTTTGTGACTTGGAACACAATCAACGGGGAGGACGACCACGACTTGAGAGGATGTATCGGCACGTTTTCACCGATTGAGCTGGAGTCTGGGATCACCGAGTACTCGCGGATTGCTGCTAATGAAGACCACCGGTTCAAGCCAATTAAGCAGAAGGAGTTGCCGAATTTGGAGTGCGGGGTGACCATTTTGAAGGATTTTGAAAAGACGGCTGATCCCTTTGACTGGCAAGTTGGGCTGCACGGGGTGAAGGCCCAGTTTACTGACGGTGGGTCAGCTACTTTCTTACCATCAGTCGCTGTTGAACAAGGCTGGGATAAGGTGACTACATTGGTCCATTTGGCACGAAAGGCTGGGCTTCGAGTGTCCAATATTGATGAATTGGATGGAAAGATGGAAGTGGTGCGGTATAAGGGCGAAAGCACTGCTGTATCGTACCGGGAGTATCAACAAGTCGCGCGAGGTATCCACGCAAAAACCGCCGAGGAGTTGAACGACGAGGAAGAGGAGTAGGAGGTTTTATTTATTCTATAATATTCGTAAACATATTGAGCCGCACATTCGCAGCGATCAATATATCGAAAAAAAAAAGAAAAAAAGAAAAAAAGATAAATTAATTAAAACTATTATGCACAACCTTTCTTAAGCCCATTCAATTCTTTGGAGCTTGGAACACCTTCTGGCCCAGCTTGAAAACAGCCTTGACATGGCCATCATCACTCAGCCAGCACAAATCGGCATCAGCGCCGGGCTTTAGGGTACCCTTTCGGCCCTCCACACCCAACGCCTTTGCAGGGTTAGTAGTACAAGTCTTGACAGCCTCAGCCAGCGAAATGTTGCACCACTTCATCATATTCCGCAGCGCAATGTCAATCTCCACGGCGGACCCGGCAATGGTATCAGTGCCGTTCAAAAACAGCTTCAGGCCTTGCTTGACAATGGTCTGCTCGCCCCACTTGTAAGTGCCGGATGGCAGACCAGCCGGCGCCATACTATCACTTACCAACACACACCCTTCAGGGTGAGAATTGTATGCAATCTTGACACCAGCTGGGTGGACATGGATCCCATCCACAATCATGCCAAAGTATGGCCGGTCGTGGACGACAGTATGTGGTTCCTCGGTCCGCTCCTCCGTCAAGTCATTCTCGTTAGCGCCCAACAGACCAAACAGGCCCATCTCCCGGTGATGAGGCTGCTTCATGGCATTGTAAACATGTGTAATCATCTTGGCCCCGCCTCGAACAGCCTCACACCCGCCTTGGTATTTCAGCACGGAATGGCCCAAACACACCGTCACACCCATCTTGGCCAAGTCTGGAATCGACTCCATCACACCTTCTTGCTCGGCAGCTACCGTAATCATCTTCACGTACTGCATGTTATCCTCACCATACACATTCAAAAACGACTCAATACGGTCTGGAGCAGTCATCAACGCGTCTTGCGGGTGGCACCCTGGCTTTTGCGGGCTCAGAAACGGACCTTCCAAGTGAATCCCCAAATTCTCAGCACCCACTGTCCACCGTTCCGGCTTCATTAGCGGGAGAACCTTGTGGTAGACATGTTTATACGTGGATGGGAGGGTAGGGCAAAAGGAGGTGACACCCGACTTTGTCAGCTTTCGCGCAACCTCCGAAAAGGCCTTCTTAAACGCCTTTGGTGAGCCATCGCCGTATTCGGAATCGCTAAAATCAAACCCATAACAGCCATTAATCTGGGCCTCAATAAACCCGGCCGAAAGCATGTCCCCATTCAGGTCAATAGTCTGGCACCGCTCAGGCAGCGGGCTTGGCTTCTCGACTACAAAGCCAGTGACAGTGTCCACCCACAAATCAGAGTTTGGGTAAACCTCGCCAGCCTCTACAAGAGTGGCGTTGACAAAGTGCAGGTACTGGTGGTCGTGCGAATTGCTGTGGAAAGCCGCATCGCTCGCATAGTACGAGGCAGGCGACGACAAGGCAGAGTTTTGCAGCAAATCGCTCAAACCCTCATTCTCGCTGTTTTCCGAGCTCGACACTCGTGACAAATCTATATGCATATCGGCAACCATTCTGTTTTTTTTCTTCTTTCTGTCGTTGTTGTTGTTGTTGTTAGTAGTAGTAGTGGTATTTATAATGCAATTTTTCTTCTTTCGTAATACGATCTAGAGATCAGCGATAGTTTATATAGACTGGAAAAAATACAAAGAGAGAAAAGAGAAGGAATAACAGGGTCTATATATGCGAAAGAGAGAGATTTAATATTTCATATTTTATTTTCTTTTACCTTTTCCGGAGGCCTAGGCTGTATCTTTTTTTGAAATTTCCATTGTCGGGAGTGTAACGTTAACCGGTGCCACAAGAGGTAATATATATTGACAGTGTGGTAGCCAAAACCCCATCTGACGGTTATATACTTGTTTTAATCTTTCCAGCGTGGGAGATGAACCCTTAACAGGCCCAAATTTGCTACAAGAGCCTGAGACAGACCTGTGGGACCGCGAATGTTACATTGGGAACAGTGCCATATTGCGCAGATTCAAAACTTTTATTTTTTTTCTCCCTCGGTCTGAGACATCAATGATCAAGCTTAGCTAGCTAGCTGGCTAGGGTGGATACACGATCGATGGACGATCACGGGACTGGTGCACACCAACTAGCCTGATATCAAGACCTTATAATAAGAAGAATTTAAAAGGTCTTATAAGTTCCCCATACCACTTAATTTCCACAATACCCTTTGTTATCTGATTGAGAAGAGAAAGTGGGTTTACGTAAGCGGACATCCCCGTCACGGTAATTTTAGGTGTGGCTTGATTTCCAGTGCTTCCCCCTTTTCCTCCCAAAAAAAAAAAAAAAAAAAACCATGCGACTGTAAATATTACACACCCTAATAAAACCTACATATAATATGGACTTTGAAATACCGCGGGAGCTGTCTCCGCTTGACAAGGCCATTGGACAGATGTTCATGGTGGGTCTGAACGGGCATGAGGTGACGCCGCAGATCCGCGAGTTGATTGAGGTGTACCACATTGGCTCGGTCATCTTATCAGTCAAGAATCTTAAAGATGCCGCATCGACGCGGGATCTAGTCTACCAACTACAGAAAATAGCCCACGATGCTGGTCATGAACAGCCTCTCCTAGTGGCTATTGACCAGGAGAATGGGATGTTGAACAATCTCCACGACGAGCAGTATCTCAGTCAGTTTCCGGGGCCAATGGCGATTGTGGCTACCAAATCGACCCAGATTGCTAGAGACGTGGCGCATGCGACGGGGGTTGAGCTAAAATCACTAGGTATAAACTGGGTTTTGGGCCCCGTGTTGGATGTGCTTACAAACTCCACCAACCGGCTGCTTGGGGTGCGGACGATGGGCGACGACCCTCAGGAAGTTTCCAAATTCGGTACCGCGTTTATGGAAGGGTACGAAGCCGCTAACGTTGCGACATGTGGCAAACACTTTCCCGGGTATGGCAACGCAACCGTGGATAGCATATTAGGCCTCCCGATTGTTCCGGAATCCATCGAGCAGCTGGAAACGGCATCTCTCATTCCATTCCGGCAAAGCGTTAAGCAAGGTATAGACTCGATAATGGTGGGAGGGTGCGCCTTACCCAAGATTGCCATGAACGAGATGCATGCATGTTTATCTGAACGAGTCGTCCGCGATCTGCTTCGTGATGAGATGGCGTTTGACGGCGCCATTGTTAGCGAGTGTTTGGAAATGGACGCGCTGTATGAAAATGTAGGCGTGCGGCAAGGCAGTGTAATGGCGGCCATTGCCGGGTGCGACGTTATCCTCGTCTGCTCCTCATACCGACTCCAACAAGAAGCCATCTCGGGGATTTTTGGCGCCGTCCAGAGCGGCATTATTGACGAGGAGTCACTGTTCAAAGCCGCAGAGCGTGTGGCGGCAATTAAACGGAAACGGGCCAACTGGGAGAGTGTGCTCAACCCGGTGCCGCTTAGCTACCTTAAACAGCTCAAGCAACAACACCTCCCATTAAGCAGACTGGCGTATGAAAACTCCATCACGCTGCTACGTGACCATGCCAAGTACATACCGCTGACTCAATCCGTCGAGCCAGACTCTGATATCCTGCTTCTAACCCCACTAGTCACGCCCATCATATCTACAAAACATTCCCAAGAAGTTGAACACTTGCTGCTTGGTGAGACGGTATTCCAGGAGTTTGGCAAGTCGTTGGCCAAGCGGCATACCGGGAAAGTGCTTCACGCTTCTTACACGGCAAATGGGTTGATGAATATGCATGATGGCCTGATTGAACGGGCAAAGGCGGTTATTTTCGTCACGACGGATGCCAACCGAAACATGTACCAAGTGGGGATTACAAAGCACGTTACAATGATATGCCAACAACAAAGGAAACCAGTCATTGCCATTGCCGCGTCGTCCCCATACGATTTGGCGCTTGATCGTGGTGTGGGCACGTACATGTGCTGTTATGAGTTTACTTTTGACGCGCTAGATACTGCCGCAAAAGTTTTATTCGGTGAACTGCCTCCAAAAGGTGATTTCCCCGGCACTGGTCTGTACCAACGAAGCAGGCTGGACAAGACATCTTCTGCTTCGTCAACAAACCGGTCCAAATGGCTTGTTGAAAAGTGGAGCTTTGAACGAGACATGAAGCGGCTCAAGACGCTTTGGGAGAATTGTTTCCCCGAGCGGCATTTGGGACCGGGGCTTGAAGCTTTCCAGCTGCTCCGCCCGCCTAAACAAGGTAGTATTGAGGAGGAAACACAGACACATTTCATTGTGCGGAATTCAAGCACCAATAATTTGTATGGGTTTTGCGCAACGTGGGTGTACTCAAACGGGGTTGGCTGTATTGCCATGATCTTTGTGGAGCCGTCGCGGCGAGGCATGTCTATTGGGAGAAGTTTGCACGACCGCGCATTGAAATATTTATTACAGGAACGGAAATGCTTGACAATCCAACTCGGCAGTTCCGTCATCCCTTCCTTCTTCCAGGGCGTGCCTTACTACGACAATGGGGTCGTTGCGCTAAACACAGTAACCAGTAACCTACAATGGTTTAAACAAGCCGGGTGGGATTTGGATCTGAATGAAGCGCATGCGATTATGAACAATACAAATAACGCCGAACCAAACAAGCATCAAGACACACAGGGAAGTGATAGCACTAATATCGTGTCCCGGTCAACCATGCTTCTCACCTCGTTGCAGGAATGGCAGCCATCCAAAAAACTCATCTCCGAGCTGGAAATGATTGGTATCAAGTTTGACCATTGCCAGCGTGGCGACGCACGCATGGAGGAGGTGAAACGTATCATCTCCGTTCACTACTCTCACGTTGAAGGACTGACTGAACTTTATGAACAAGCCCAGGACAATGCCAAAATTATTGTGGCGCTGGACCCTGTCAAGAAAAAGACGGTGGGGTCGATTATTCTGTTTACTCGTGGTAGCGCGTTGGCAGGCTACATGCCGTGGATTCTAGAGTTTGACGACGCGCGAGTGGGCGGGCTGTGTGGGGTAGCCACCGACCCTGAATATAAAGACTTGACCAACATTTTCACACTAGGGTTGGTGGGTTGCGGCGTGCGGCAGTTTAAACTACAAAAGTTTGAGCGGTGCGTGATTGACGGCGTCACCGACCACCAAGCTGCTATTTATAACGATAACGGGTTCAAATTTTGGCGCCGGTATTTACGGGTGGCCAATACTTCCAAAAGTTTTTAGTAGTGTTTTATTATTATTATTAGTTGTTAATACGTTGATATTTTAGTTGTGCGGCTGGCGCGAACCAAAAATAAATAAATCACAAAAGGGGGGATATACTTTTTTTCCCAGTTAACCAAATATATTCCGTTGTGAAGAGTATAATGACGTCTGCCACGAGTAATAGAAAGGCTCAGCGGTTGACAGGGACAACCTTAGCGGGGATTGAACAACCACTACGTACATATACGTACATTGGCCGAGGTCCGTTTTAGATACTACACTGTATATATGTACAGCGGATACAACGCAAATTGGCACATCACCATAAACGTGGTACATAAATAATAGCTCTGTCCTACTCTTTCTGGTGTCGTGTACGATCTAACGTTTTAATTGTTTTTTCTCTTCCCAATTGGACCCGTTCGTTATCTTCCGTGCGGCTCAGACGGAGATGTATTATCAATGGCATCGAACCCCTATTACATTTAGCTCGTTTATCTATTGTTATCTTCTCAAAGACTGTTTTCATATAGTACTTTTAATCAAACATGCACTATCTATTATTGCACTTAACATCCAATAAATGAGGAATGTACTCCATCAGGGGTTGAAGCTGGTGCTTGTGTTGTGTGTAACGCGCGCAAAATAGTCTAGGTTTATAATTATAGGCTTAGTTATAATATACCATATCTTTGATATGCCCCCATGTGGTAGTACCCGGGTCCTCCCATGGGAACATCAGTAATATTAAGGCAGATGATTCTTGGTTTGGAGTTACACCTCCATCTCTCATCACATTTCTGAAATTCATTTCCCTTCCCCCCCCTGCGCGCACCCGTATGAATCAAGACACTAGTGCTTGGCTTTAGCAACGTTACCTGACCAATCCCTAATATGGTTAAGGTTCGTTACTCCTACGTGTGGGTGTGCCAACCTAGCGCTGTAGGAGAATCTCCCCGGAATATAGGGCATAAGGTTACTATAACCTTAAAACTGGGTGGCTATATACGTGTATCACCCATGAAATCCCGGGGAACACTATGCTACAATAAGTTTTATAATTACTTATAAGCTCAATTATTATACGTATACCGCGGCATATGCGGAAGTAATTATGTATGCATATGATAAAAACCTATAATATTATAAGGCCGGCCGGCCATGGGCCCCGGTGCGCACCCAGATCTGGATCTGGATATGTTTGATGACACCACAACATTAGTTAATTAAATTTTTAAGAAAAAAAATGTGGTCCGAAACAAACGACGGGATATCCAAAACCGGTAAAGCCTCTAGCTATAGAAGTAAGCCCACCACAAGTAGGAACCAATAGAACCCGGATCCATATGCACTTATTATAGCGCGCTAGAACGTAATTGCATCAGCTTTGGTATACATGTGCAGGGCCTCCCCGGTCCGGATCGATCAATATTGACATATTTTAGTTTTATCAACCTCAATATTATTAACCACGCTTGAGCCGCGGATGTGACCCGATCGGGGAAAAACGCGGGGCCCGCCGGGATCGGGGAAACGTCGGTACCTCGGCCCTATAGCTAGCTAGGGCTGGGGTAGCTAGCGCCCGGCCGCGCTGTTAATCTTACTGCGGCTCTTAATAGTTCCCGATCCCGCGTGGGCGAGAACGCAGAACTCGATTGATTGCCCCTCGTATTAACTAGTCAGCTTAGCTGATATCCCTGCATGCGCACGCCCACTTATATGTAACGTCGTACCCGCTAAAAAAAAAAATTTTAAAACAAAATTGAGACCGTCCCACAGTACCGCAAAATGGACCCCAAACTGGACTATGACGCGAAAGTTTTGGACTTTATCTTGTTTAAGGCTTTGAAGTGGACAGGAACAAAACAAAACACAAAACAAAAAACCACAATAAAAAAAAAAAAAACCTGGAGAATAATGAAATGGAATAAAACGTTTGTACTATATACGTAAGGCTTACACCGCGGGGTTAATTAAGGCTTTAGGTATACATACGATGAGCTTACGTACTTGTAAGGTTCCATACATGAATTCAACTTCAAGACATATCACACTGGGAGAATGGAAAAAAAAAGGCGCATTTTTCAGTTTTTGGTCCCAACACTACACTACCTTTTGGCTCGGTCCAGGGCCATTTCCCACTACTACGTATTATATATTATCAGTAAACGGTATACGGTTAGCTCGTATAAGCTTACGAGCACTTTCAAGCTGGGCTTAAGCACATTTTTGGGACCGTTTAGAGCTTTTTTCTGCCTTGGTTCCTTACAAAACACGTTATATTTGAGTTTGAATTTTTTTTTTTTTTCCCTCGTAATTAATGTCACACTCAACACATCACCATATTAGGGCCAACTGTGGCCATAAAACAAGCAGGTGCTTTCTCACTCACTGTCTCAGCTAAAATAGGCTCGATATTAACCCTGGCCATCCCTCAGTCCGGCCCGATTCTCTTGCCACTTTTAAAAAAGTCACACCGCATTAACAAGTTTTGGGTTTTTTTTTTTTTTTTTTTTTTTTTTTTTTTTTCTTTTTTTTTTTTTTTT
>JAJLUJ010000068.1:0-50223 GCA_030564235.1 Blastobotrys elegans
GAACCCGAAAACGTTTTCCACTCCATCACCAATCCAACCCTCTCACTAATACAAATGGATTCGTTTGAGTTGCTTGCCAAGATGGAGGACATTGTAAACGCCACCAAAGAAGACATGCTATCTACGGTAGCGGGATCTTTGGCGCTATTCAAACTAGCTAAGCGCTACTCTGAGGACGGTGGTACGGGGTATGCTGCTCCAGAGGTTATAGATGAAAAGATTGCCGAAGAGTGCGAGGAATTTATGAAGACTCTGTCTGACGCCTATTACAAAACCGACGACCCAACAGCCGGCGATATGCCTTATGTGGTTACCACAGTTTCTGGCGACCTGATGTACAACCCAAGCCATCCGCTTAATCTAAGAAACAGTTCAGAACATCATAAAAAAGGAGAACACCCCGCGCTGTGCTTGAGTTTGAGCGATACTGGTAAAGCTGCGTGGGGAATGGAGCTGGAACGACTACAAAAAAAGCTACGGAACTTGAAGATCCTAATGAAAGGGTTTGGTGATGCCATTCCAGATTTTGATGACAACGAGGAGGGACAAGAAGCAGAGAAAGAGAAAGAGAAAGAAAAAAAGAAATCGTATACCTGATTTGAGTAACTGACCCTTGTATTTATTTATTATTATTATTATTGATTATGGCATGAATATATATGGCCAGGTTTGGGAATGCGCACCCTATGAACCCCTGTTTGGTTTCCTGGTCCATATTCGTATTTGGGACGTGGTGGATAATATCTTTTTTCGCTGGAAAGTGATCAACCTTGCATTAGTGTATTGGCGTCCTCGAACATATATAAACACTAGCTTATTATTATTATTTTGTTTATTAATCTATTACTGTGAACAATAGTGCAAAATTGGACCGCGGTTATAGAAACTTCCAAATAAAACCCATACATTCTCAGTTTTGCCACATCAGGTGCTTTTCAATTAGCTTTTATGATGCTATGGTAGCTATTTCTGTCCATTTACATTCATATTGACAGAGTTGGAAGCGCTGAGCCGCACGACAGAGCCGCATAAAATCGGATGCCGGCTATACGATACTTTCGCTTTAAAGTCATCTTGGGCGTCTGGTGTAGTTGGTTATCACGTTCGCTTTGCATGCGAAAGGTCCCCGGTTCGACTCCGGAGTCGTCCATATTTTTTTTCATATTCCTTCATTGAATATCTCCCCTTTTATTTATTTTTATTTATTTATTTAATATTTCAACTTTCATCATCCCGTGAAGCTAGAATATGTCTACGCTCGTCATGCTTGGCGGACTTTTGCGATGACTTGAGAATAGTTTCCAACCAACCCGACGACTTCCATGGTTTGACACGCGCGATAAACATCTTGTCCACTTGTTCCAGAGATAGCGACTTGGTCTCTGGGACGAAAAAGTAGACAAACACAAAGGCAAAGAGCAGGCACCCGCTGAACACAAACCCATAGTAGTATCCAATTGCGCCAGTGATGAATGGTGTAAAGAATGAGATCAAAAAGTTCCAAAACCAGTTTGCGCCAGTCGCGATTGCCATCCCCTTTGACTTGATTCGTAGCGGGTAAATCTCAGACACCACCACAAAGGTACATGGAGCCCAGCTGGAAGCAAATGAAAAGATAAACAAGCAAGTCACTGCAATCATTGCCTTGCCAGTAGCCGAATCAGCCTCCGTGGAGCTCTTTCTAAACAATGCTTGTGTGCCGAGCAGCGAGAATATAATGAACAAGAGGCACATTACCAGGGACCCAACCAGTAAGCACTTTCGACGGCCAAACCGTTCGACATTGTACAACCCCACAAACGTGGATATAAAGTTGACGGCGCCAAAGATCATTGAGGTTGCAAACGAGTTTGTCATTCCAATCGACGCGAAAATGGTCGTGCCGTAATAAAAAAAATAATTCGCGCCACATAGCTGCTGCAATGATTGTAGCATGACGCCAATGGTCACTCGGTACCCAATTCTAGGATTACCGTTAATCAGTTCAATCCATTTCGCCTCGCCAATCTCCCGTTCAATCCGGATGGCGTCGCAGATATCTTGGATTGTGGAAGAAAGTTCTGGGTCATCTTTATCGCATTGTTGGATAAACGCCATTGCTGTGCGGGCCTCGTCAATCCTATCTTTACTGAGCAAGAACCGGGGCGTTTCTGGCATGAGAATCATCCCACAGCATAGTATCAACGCCCATGCAAAGCACAAAGCCATGGGGATACGGAAGGAGGTCATGTCTCCTCTACCATGCGTGCCAAAACAGACACAATACCCGATAAAGATGCCCAGCGTGATCATGAGCTGGAATGAAGAGACTAGCGAGCCGCGAATTTCCTGCGGTGCCGTCTCGCTCTGGAACATGGGTACCAGTACTGCCAGGGCGCCAATACCCAGCCCGCCAACAATACGCCCAATAAGCATTTGATACCAAGCGCTAATGGAAGAGATTTGGATAGCCACGCCGATAATGTAGGTAATACATGCCAGCATGATACTGATTCGGCGGCCCCAGATATCCGCAGCTTTACCTCCAAACACCCCGCCAATACACCCACCAATCGAAAAGGACCCGACTATCAGCCCATCCCGAACCTTGCTAAAGTAATGCACACCTTGGTCGTCCACCTGCCCAAAGTGTTCAATGTACGGCTTCATGTTGATATACCCGGAAATTGTGCCCGTGTCATACCCATACATGAACCCTCCCATAGCCGCAAAGCAGCACAACGTGGAGACAAGTACGTAGTTTGTCTTTTTTGGCGGAGTGGTTAGAGTACCGTCCCGGTCGGCATTAAACGACCCCGACCTGGAAGCCTCCTGGATATCCTCCACTTCCCTGACCTCAAGACTTTCCTTATTGTTCATATTTCCCGTGTTGTCTTTTTTTTTGCAATTGATGGAAGCAAAGTATATAAAAAAATATATAAAAAAAATGGATGACTGGAAGGCAAAAAGGGTTGGTATAATATAACTCTTTTTTGTTTACTTTGCTTCTGCCAATTTTAAAATAAATAAATATGTTTGGGAAACGCAATGATGGTTCAGCCTCATCATCTTCCACCACGCGCCGCTCCGACTCCCCGATGGGGAGGCTCTTGTTGAAAAATTTCAGTACTTTTTTTTCTTCTTTTCTTCCCACCACCCAACCACAACCACAACCACAACGACAAATGAAAAGCATAGCGATCCCATCAAGCTGTATAACGTCAGGAAGCTGTCGATCACAGCAACAGGCCAGCCATATGGCCCATCAGATTGGTCGTATGGCCATGCATTACCAGGTGGACGAGATTGTCATTTACGATACGGTGGATCTAGCGGCGGAGGCCAATGCGGCAGCCGTGGCGGCGGTTGCAACAGATCAACCCAAAAAGATTGTGTTTGGAGATGACCCGCCCGAAACACCAGAAGAGCAGGAAAAGAAGATAAACGAGCCGTCTGAAGACTCGCTGAGATTGGCCAAGCTGTTGCAGTTTTTTATCACGCCATCATACCTTCGCGAATCATGTTTTGACGACTCGTCTTCGTTCCAATACGCCAAAAAACTACCAAAGCTGCCTCGTCTGCCGTTCATGAACCACACAAAGAGTAGGTATATGGAGGGGCTGACCATCCCCGGTAAGATTGCGGGGGTCAAAAAGTACAAGAAGGGCCAGCAAAAGAGCAAGAAGCAAAAGGCGTTGGAAGGGCAGACCAAATATGTCAATATTGGCAACGCACAGGCCGTTGAGCTGGCAAAAGCAGTGCCGGTAAACGCTCGAGTCACGGTGGATACGAAAAACAACACGATTGTGTCGCCAAAAGATGCGTATGAATGCACATATTTTGGGTATGCCGTGCGCATAGCATCCACATTCGGCAAGGTCTTTACCGAGTGTGTTCACAAGGGAGGGTACACCTACAGCGCGTACGTGCCTAGCTGCGAATTTATCCAAGGCAAAACTAAATGTACAACCTCTGCCGTTGACGAAAAGATTCTAAAAGACAAGAACCAACAGGTTTTGTTGGTATTTGGGAAATGGGATGACGTAGACAACTCTGTCAAAAATGACAAGGACCAGCTTGCTGATGTCAACGATGCATCTCTAATCTTTGACGGTAGAATAGATTCTGAAGCTTGTTCAAGTTTGAGGGTTGAGGACGCTATCATTGTCGCACTGGCAAAGATCGAAGGTTTGGCCTAATCAGGAAAGCCCAGTCTCACACCAGGGGAGAAAGGAGGGAGGCAAGGGGGGTAACCTAATATATATAAAACAGTGTAGACTAGATTGTATAAATAAACGACCAGTTTCGTTGCATCAGTTACAGCTGCCGCTTCAAAAGAAAGAAAAAAAAAACTGAATGAAACTACTACTACAATCCACAGCGTTGCTAGCTGCGACAACAGGCGTTGCATTGGCTATTGGCGAACTCGGCTTTGACATGGGCACGAAAGAGTACAATGGTCAGTGCAAAAACAAGGACAATTATATCCGTGATTTGCAAACAATGAAGCCATTCTCCTCAACGGTTCGGCTCTACTCTACATCAGACTGCAATATGATGCCTGCAGTCCAACCAGCTCTGCAACAAACTGGCATGAAGGCAATATTTGGTATCTGGCCCGGGAATGAGTTTCAGTACAATGCTGAAGTTGGCGCGTTGGCATTGTATCTGCCAACCATGGCCCGCGAGGAAATTGCTGGTATATCCGTTGGTTCTGAAGTTTTGCTACGGAAAGAAATGAACCCATGGGATTTTGCTGGTAAGATTTACCAAGTTAAAGCCCTCATGAAGCAGCTCAAGGACCGAAATGGAGTGCCGCTGGCTGATGTACCAGTCGGAACTAGCGAGTCTTGGCACATTATGGTTGATCCGTTTACAGATCCAGTTGTCAAGGCATGTGATGTGATTATGGTAAACGCCTACTCGTACTGGCAAGCCCAGCCACCAAACGAAATGTCGTTTTCATTCTTTGACGATATCCAACGTGTGCTGACTCGAATCCAGAATGTTAAAAACAGCACTGACATTCAGTTTTGGATTGGTGAGACTGGTTGGCCTACTGATGGCGAAAACTTGGGTGCTGCTTGGCCAGGCGTTGAGGTTGCCGAACGCCACTGGCAAGAATCAATCTGTGCTATTCGTGCATACGGAGTTAACGTGATGGCGTTTGAATACGAAGATGAACCTTGGAAGGATGATGCTGGTGGTGTCAAGGATACTGAAAAACACTGGGGTGTGTTTGGCCAGGACTATCAACCAAAGTACACTATTGAGTGTAAGTTTGATTAAGAGTATACGTATATAAATGCCGGTCCTAGTACAAGCAAGGCTTATATCGGCGTTTAAGGAAGAAAAAATTGGCTTGGCAAAAAAGTGGCGAGGCCCTCTCGCTCGCTTTTGTTTTTTTGAGTGCTCGTATTTTTGATATTTAAATACGAATATTACCGGCCGAGACCTGTTATAGCCGTATACACCATATGTTTGGGCTTATATAGGGCATGCGTTTCTTTTTTTTTTTCCTCTCTTTAAAAATTTGGATAATTAAGCGCTAATATCGTAACAACATGACGTGGTATTGATGGTCGCAGGGATGATAGATTATGATCCGGGTCGACCTTACAAGCCTAATTATTTTAAATAGGCCTACACAGTTTTAATTTTCTTAATTTTTTTTTAGCGCGCGCGAAGCGCTGTCGGGTTACCGAACAGCGGTCGGGATACCGAACAATTTTTTTTTTTGGAGACTGGATGTGTATGAATCGAAATAAATTTCGGAACCCGGGATCGAATATATATTTATAAGTGGCTCATGCAAAGTTCGCTATAGCGCTAGGGAGCCAACGTTCGTTCGCTCGACTGAAATCGTACGGCCGGGTAGAAACCCCCCTCCCTCCTCCGCTCATCGTTGACAAGTTTCAAAGTTTCAAAAGTTTTCACAGCTCCGCGCGCGCAAGTGATATGACTCGATCGGGATCCCGAATATTGTCATTGTTTGTATCTCTATCTATAGCCGTGCAAGTTCATAGGCCCTTGAGCCAGCCTAGGCTAGCTAGATCGATCTATCTGCGTAGCCGGCCGTCTTATATGTTGTGATATAACTTACCGGTTGGTTAGCCGATCGGCGGATTGATTTTTCGATTAAATAACCAGAAGATCGAGAAGATCCAGAAGATTGGGAAACTGAGTGCCTTGTGTGCTATGACTGGTCATACATCCCACCCCATTCCCGGCCTAAAAACAGACAACGTTTACATCCTGCATATATGTTATATATTCGGATTTACAACAACCCTTGAATCATCCGTTGACTCTCTTTCGGTTCCTTTCTAACATCCGAAGATAAAGCATCCGAAGGTATACAGCCCCGTTGCCGCGCACAAAAAGAGGGAGAGAGAAAGAAAGAAATGTTGCATATATGTCTACCAAAATTTAAAATAGATATAAAAACAAGCAAAACCCCCCCCTTTATCTCCATCAACCAAAAAAAAAAAAAAAAAAAAAATTAATTTTTTTGTGGCAAATTTTTTACACTCCCCCATTTAACCAGGTCGACGACATCTTCTCTTCACAATCATGAGTGATCACGAAGAAAAGAAGGACGACTATTCTAACGTCGTCAATAATGATGACGGCATAGCAGAAAAGAAATCCACGCTATCGTCATCAACAACTAACGAAAGGGCTGCTGAAAACGACAACAAAACGCCCAGCAAAAAGGAGATCAAGAAGGACAAAAAGAAGAAAAAGAAGGAAGCGAAAGAAGCAGAGAATGAAGAAGAAGAGGTAGATCCGTTTGAGCATTTGCCACCTCATGAAGCGGCGATCCTGCGACGGCAGATCCACGTGGAAAAGCCAAAAGTGTCGTATGCGACTCTATATCGTTACGCGACCAAAAAGGATTTGTTTATTCTAGCCATCGGTTACATTTGTTCTATTATTGCGGGTGCTCTGATGCCTCTCTTCACCATTGTGTTTGGTACTCTAACCAACAGCTTTTCCGACTACTTTACCAGCCCTAACCCCGATGCGGACAAGTTCCAAAGCGATATCAACGAAAAGACATTGTTTTTCGTCTACTTGGGTTGCGCCACTTTGGTTATGGTTTCTATCGATACTGGCATCCACGTCACGCTAGGAGAGCTCATGACTGCACGAATCCGACAACATTACATTGCAGCAATCTTGCGACAAAACATTGCATATTTTGACAAGCTTGGTGCTGGTGAGGTTACCACCCGTGTTACTACTGATACCCAAAAGATCCAAGAAGGGATCAGCGAAAAAGCCGGCGTGATCGTCAACGGTATGTTTTTAATAAGCAAGAAAAAAACGATAAACTAACCAATTTTTAGCATTTGCATCGTTTATCTGCGCGTTTGTGATTGGGTTTGTACGAGGATGGAAACTTGCATTTGTGCTATTGTCCATTTTTGTCGCCATTTGTTTGGTCATGGGTGGTGGGTCCATGTTTATTGTAAAGTACCAAGCCAAAGCCATTGAAACGTACGGTGAAGCCTCGACCAATGCTGAAGAAACGCTCAGCTCTATTCGGAATACCTTTGCATTTGGACTGCAACCTCGGTTGTTGAAAAAGTACGACGAAAGTTTGAAAGTCAGCCAAGGCTGGGGTATGAAAAAGGGTCTAGCATTGACGGCTATGGTTTCTGGGTTGTGGGCCACCATTTACCAAGCTTATGCGTTGGGTTTGTTCCAGGGTAGCCGGTTTGTGGCTGATGGCGATATGGATTTGGGTAGAGTCATTACCGTCATTATGTCGTTGATGATTGGTAGTTTTGTTCTCGGCAACTCTGCCAGTGCTTTCCAAGCATTGGGCACTGCTGTTGCCTCTGCCCAAAAGGTGTTTGAAACTATTGACCGGGACTCTCCAATCGATCCAATGTCCGACGAAGGTCTGAAACCAGAATCTATGGAGGGCCGGATTGAGTTGCGCGACGTTAAGTTTATTTACCCATCGCGTCCAGATGTTACAGTGTTGCCAAATTTTAACCTGGATATTGAAGCCGGCAGCAGTGTCGCGTTGGTTGGCACGTCTGGGTCCGGTAAGAGTACCATTGTTGGTTTGATTGAACGGTTTTATGATCCAGTCGGCGGCCAAGTCTTTGTTGATGGCAATAACGTTTCCGACCTTCACGTGGGGTGGTTGCGTCAACAAGTAGCGCTGGTTTCGCAAGAACCAACCTTGTTTGCCGTGTCCATTTATGAAAACATTTGTTATGGGCTGATTGGTACCGAACACCAAGACGCTAGTGAAGAAACCAAACGGTCCATGGTCATTGAAGCTTGTAAGCAAGCCAACGCCTGGGACTTTATCCAGCAAATGACTGAAGGTTTGGATACCAATGTTGGTGACCGAGGGTTCTTAATGTCCGGTGGTCAAAAGCAACGTATCGCCATTGCCCGAGCCATCATCTCCAACCCAAAGATTTTGCTACTTGACGAAGCCACTTCTGCCCTGGATACAAAGTCTGAGGGTGTTGTCCAAGAGGCTCTAGACCGAGCTGCTGAAAGCCGAACCACGATTTGTATCGCGCATCGATTGAGTACCATTCGGGATTTTGACAAGATTGTGGTCATGAGCCGTGGTGAGATTGTTGAAGCTGGTACCCACGACGAGCTGCTAGCTTCTCAAGGTGAATACGCTCGATTGGTTGAAGCTCAACAAATTGCTCGTGAACAAGGCAACAACCCTGAACCAACTAGTGATGATGATTCCAAGGTTGTTGAAGAAGAAGAAGAAGAAGCTCCACGTCCATTGACTGAAGAAGAATTGGGACGAGTCGAGACCAACAAGTCGGCGCTGGAAAAGGTTGCAACTGGCAAGTCCATTTCCTCGCATATTTTGGAATCCCAGCCTGTCGAAGGAAATGCTCCAACTCGGTCAGTTGCGTTTTTGGTGCACCGGTTGTACCAGTACAATAAGAATGAAAAGTGGTACTTGTTTTTTGGCCTCGTGTTTGCCCTCTTTTGTGGTATGGGCTATCCAGCCTTGAGTTTGTTGTTTGCTGCAACCATCTCTGCGTTCATGGTGACTCCAGACCATTTCGACCAGATGCGCCATGATATCAACGTTTACACTGGCTACTTTTTCATGGTTGGTGTGTTGATGTTGATTTGTCACTTTATCATGATTGGTTGTTTCACGGTCGCCACTGAACGGTTGGTTCGAAACATTCGGTACAATGTGTTTAAAAAGTACTTGAACATGGACATTAAATTCTTTGATCGGGAAGAAAACACCACCGGTACGTTGACTGCTACTCTTGCCAAGGACGCGCAGAATGTGGAAGGGTTGGGCGGAGCCACTCTAGGCCAAGTGCTACAATCTCTGGTCACTATTACTGCCGGTGTTGCTATTGGTATTGGTTATTCTTGGAAGCTAGGACTGGTTTGCACGGCTACCGTGCCAATCTTGTTGGTTTGTGGGTTTCTGCGTGTATGGATCTTGTCCCATTTGGAAGAACGGGCCAAAAAGAGCTACGAGCAGTCTGCTTCTTATGCTTGCGAGTCCATCAGCGCGATCCGGACTGTTGCATCTTTGACACGTGAGCATGGCGTGTGGTCTTCATACCAAGAACAAGTCGAGGGGCAACTCGTCAAATCTCGATATCAAGTGTCGTACTCTGCCGTCATGTTTGGTTGCAGTCAAGGGTTTGTTATTTTGATTATGGGTCTAGGGTTTTGGTACGGGTCCACTCTACTAAAAACATTTGAACTAGACGCGCAAGCCTTTTTCACTGCCTTGTCGTCCATCATCTTTGGCGTGCAGTCTGCTGGCCAAGTGTTTGCATACAGTTCATCCATGAGTAAGGCCTACGACGGTGCCAAGAATGTTAGTACTATTCTTGACCAGACTTCGGAAATTGAGGCTAGTGAGGAGACATATAAGGGCAGTCAAGAAGAAACGGTGGAAGGCCATATTGAGGTCAAGAATGTCCATTTCCGGTACCCAACTCGGTCTCAAGTGCCGGTTCTACGCGGTCTGAGCATGTCTATCAAGAAGGGTCAATACGTTGCATTGGTTGGTTCGTCTGGTTGCGGTAAGAGTACCACCATCCAGCTGCTGGAACGGTTCTATGATCCGTTGGCTGGTGAGATTACACTGGACGGGCATGACATTACCAAGTGGAGCATCGAGGAGTACCGGAAACAGCTGGCTCTTGTCCAACAAGAGCCTACGCTGTATTCTGGTAGCATTCGTGAAAACATTCTGATGGGTACCGATCAGCAAGTTGATGATGAGACTCTGTACGCGGCTACTCGAAAGGCCAATATTCACGACTTTATCATATCGTTACCAGAAGGCTACGAAACCTATTGTGGTGCCAAGGGTGCGCTACTTTCGGGTGGTCAAAAGCAGCGAGTTGCAATTGCCCGTGCATTGATTCGAAACCCAAAGGTTTTGTTGCTTGATGAAGCGACTAGTGCATTGGATTCCGAGTCTGAAAAGGTTGTGCAAGCCGCTCTGGACGAGGCTGCCAAGGGCAGAACCACCATTGCAGTTGCGCATCGAATCTCCTCCATTTACCGAGCCGACAAAATTTACGTGTTTGACCAAGGCGTGATTTGCGAGGCTGGTACGCATTCCGAATTGTTGGCCAAAAAGGGCCGATACTTTGAACTTGTAAATTTGCAAAGTTTGGACGAACATGCTTAAATGTTTGAATATCTTTTTCTTCCCTTTTTTTTTTTAATCTGTTTGATAATCTAATTTTTCCCATGCATAATAATAATAATAATAATAATTTTTTTTTATAATCGCTTCAACCCCGTCTTTTTCTTCTTTGGTTTAGGCTGGCCGTTGATAGGCTTCAGCACCTCCTTGGTGGTATTATTCTCGTCGTTTTGGTTTTCATTCCCGGCGGCGCCTTGACCGCACACGTCCTTCTTGCTCAGCCCATGCACTTTTGTCATCATCGCTGCGGTACTCTCGTACTGCGAGTAGTCTTCTTGGATCAGTTTGCCTGCTTCTTCGTTTAACGACGAGTCTGGGTTTGGCTGGATCAGGAGACATCGAATAGTCAACAAGATCCGCTTCAAATCAACATCGGCGGTCCAGTCGCGCTTCAACGTGTCCACGCAGACCTCGCCGGTACGCGGGTCGACGTTAGGGTGGAATATTTTGGTCAAGAAAAAGACCTTTGGCGGGTGTTGTGGGTACTCTGGCGGGCATTTCAAAGTCATCTTAAACCAAGCGTTTTGGAACGGAGTCGACTCGGGGCCTTGTAAATAGACAGAGATTGTGGTTAGATCGTCTAAACCCGTCTCTGGTGCAATGACATCCGGTGGAGGGTCTTGGAATAGCCTTGCAGTGTCCTTTCTCAGCCTACTAGATATGCTAGCCATGATTTGTGATTTATGTGTGGGTAGGTATACATATGGGGCAAATTTTTTTGTTGTTTTAAAACAACACGCGGAGGGCGCGCGCCACTTTTGTTATGTTTTTTTCCGTATTATGTAAGCATAATTGAAGAGAAAAGGGAAAAAGCCGCACAGTCTTATTGATGAGAGACGACATGCTTAAGATTTACTGATTAAGCTCTAAGATTGCATGGAACCGCGCGTGTCTCCCATTTCCATGCAGATGTACAATGAAAATAATAAAAAGAATTTGCGCGTTTTGTATACAAGCCTCATAAGAAAGAAGTGCACAGCCGCGTGCTGAGATTTACTAGTTCTTCACGAGCCCATTTCAGGAAGGTCATCTTTGCAGGCATGGCAAATAATTGTTCGATGCAGAGTACAACTACCTTGTTGCCTGTACTGTCAATGCAGTCACGACGCCCGTCTCTCTCTCTCCCCCCTTGCCAGCTCCTGGAAACTATTTAAATGGGTGCATGGAACCTTTTTTTTTATCACTAGGGATACCCTAAGTAACCCTTCTTCTTGGTATTACACAAATGACAGACTATCCTGGCACTGCCGTCATCAAGCGCGAAGAGAACGACGCGCTTTCCAAAACACAACCAGATTTGCCTAAACAAGTCGTTTTCCGGCATGACCCTGACGCATCTACGCAATCTCTCTCGCCTGTCAGCTCCTTATGCAAAGAAGAGGGTAGTCAAGAAAAGAGCTATTGGCAGGGCGACGGCCCGCCAAAACTACCAGGGTGCATCCGGCCGATGAGTACACGGAATCTCAACACCTTACGCCACATGAAAGCAAACGGGATGCAGGTATGGGCCGCCGCCGTTGATATTTTTGGACAAAAGCATCTCAACTCAATGTCACTTGCCAACGCCCAGCACTTAATCTACAATGTCGATCCAACCACCATGGCCCGAGCCATTGACCGCCGACGAGGCCAAGCATATGTTTCATACATCGAGACCACCGAACACTGGCTACGACACTCCTATGGCTGGAATATTGACGTAATGTGGACAATCTGGCTTGGGAAATGCCAGCGTTCGGTGAAGAGAAGCGCGGTAATGAAGTCAATGTGGATGTTATGGGCGGTGCCAATGGTCAGCAACGAGTTCAAGTTCCGTACTGACGTGCCAGAACGGTATATCAAAATGAGCAGCACAGGCTGGTATGAATACTACTCGCTACTACTGGATCATTGCAACAGTCCCCACTTTGAGATTGGATTCACCGCCGCAGAGGTTTTCTACAATGCATTGTTACTATGGGATGCAGATACCACGCGAAAGTTCCTTAGCCAGACCCCCAACCCAAAGACGGATATGCAACCTGGCCAACTACACAGTCTAGTCACGGCTGTTACTGGCCTGTCAGAAACCCAAGCGGACCAGTACGTTACCCGCTTCTTCCATTTCCGGTCACTGGGCTGCATATACATAACAATGTACCCGAAAGAGGCCGACGAGCCGAGCACGGCAAATATCAGGCGGCTACCTAGTATCAGCGAGATTACGCAAGGTGAGTTTTGATGTAAAAAATGGGGGAGAGAGAGCCGCACGCGGCTGTGTGTGAGCTATATATATATATCGTAATATGATTTTTGTGACTGCGTTCTGTGAGATACGCCTGGCCTTCCTAATGCGTGCGCAAAACTACCCACTCCCCAAACCGGCGTAAAAAGATTGTTGTTTTTTCAAAGCCATTCAATTCTGTTGGGAGAAAGAAGGGAAAGAATTAACGCGCGCGCACGAGCCGGGCGCCAAAGGTCGATGGGGCGCACCATGGATCCAAACGACACAAATCCACCCAAAACTTTTCAATACACACCAACACACAACGGAAAAAAAAAAAAAAATGGCTTCTGTATCTAACGATCTTTTGTGGACTTTGACCAAACAACAAAACGCATACCTAGTCAAGCGACCATCTGCTGGCGGTGTCGAGATTTCCCGTGATCCATTGAACCCATCAGGGAAGAACACTCGATCTTCCTCTGGTTTGATTCAATCCAAGGCTATTGGTGTTTTGAAGTGTCAACAGAATGGCAAGATCACCATGCTTACCCGAAACTCCAACTCCTTGAACAAGCCAGCCAAGAACGTTTCTGCCACTCAATTCAAGAAGCACGTCACCGGTCGACGAGTCGCTTTGGCCGTTTCCAAGACTGCCCAAGTCATTGGCCGAGAAGATATGCAAAAGGCTGCCGTTGTCAAGGCTTCTGCTTTGGCCCGTGCTGAGAACAAGCCAGGTCGAGTTTTTGAAAAGAAGGCTCGAAAGTAAATTTCTGAACGTTAAAGCTTTTTATGTATTAATTTAATGATCCCCTTTTTTTTTTTTAGTAAACATTTGATGACGTTTCGGTCACGCCGAGGTTCAGTCTTTTTTTCTGAAAAGTGGCGCCCAACAAGCATGAGATTGTGGTTGGCTGGAGCGCGTGTGTAGATATCAAAGGCGGGGGGAACAAGTTTAACACACCAAAATAATTATCGGCCGGATGGGACCAGAGGTATTAAAATGCCCACCATTTCCTGCATCCCTCCTCCCCTCTTCTTCTAACATTCACTTTTTTTTTTCTCTTCTTTCCAAACAACACACTTTTTAACAAAACGAAAAAAAATAATAAAAAATGGTTAAAGCAGTTGTAGCAGGCGCTAGCGGTGGCATTGGCCAACCACTCTCAATGTTGCTCAAGTTGAGCCCATATGTTCAAGAACTTGCGCTGTATGATGTGGTCAACTCGCCAGGTGTTGCGGCCGACTTGGGCCACATTTGCACTGAAGGTAAGGTGACTGGGTACTTGCCAAAGGATGATGGTTTGAAGCAAGCTCTGACTGGTGCTGACATTGTTGTCATCCCAGCCGGTATCCCACGAAAGCCAGGTATGACTCGAGACGATTTGTTTAAGATCAATGCTGGTATTGTGCAAGGTATCATTGCTGGGGTTGCTCAATACTGCCCAGAAGCGTTTATCTGTGTCATTTCCAACCCAGTCAACTCCACCGTGCCAATTGCTGCTGAGGTGTTGAAGCAGCACAATGTTTTCAACCCAAAGAAGCTGTTTGGTGTCACCACCTTGGACGTTGTCCGATCTCAAACTTTTGTATCTGAGATTGTGGGTGACAATGCACCAGGCAAATACACCATCCCAGTCATTGGTGGCCACTCTGGCGAGACCATTGTGCCATTGCTGTCGTTGGCCTCCCCAGCTGCTGCCATTCCAGAAGAAAAGAAGGCTGACTTGGTTAAGCGAATCCAATTTGGTGGCGATGAAGTCGTCCAAGCTAAGGATGGTGCTGGTTCCGCCACCTTGTCAATGGCTTATGCCGGTTTCCGGTTCGCTGAGGCGGTGTTGAAGGGCGCTGCCGGTGAGAAGGATGTCATTGAACCATCGTTTGTCTACTTGGACGGTGTTACTGGTGGCGCTGAAGTCAAGCAGCAAGTCGGTGTCGACTTTTTCTCCGTCCCAGTCCAATTTGGCGTATGTTTTTGAAGAAGAAGAGGAGAGTGAACATTTACTAACTATACATTTCTAGCCATCCGGTGCCGAGCAAGTCAAGTCTCCTCTTGGCAATATCACCGACGTTGAAAAGGAGCTAATCAAGACCGCTGTCGAAGGATTGAAGGGCAACATTGCCAAGGGCGTGGACTTTGTCGCCAACCCACCACCATCAAAGTAAGTGCTATTTTATATCAGTTTTTCACTCTTATAAACTATATATCCTTTTAACGGAAACTTGTTTTTTACAACTTTTTTTTATTTTTAGAATTTAAAACAAACGAAAACGTGTACGACCAATAACCAGTAATAGTGTTTTTATAGAATTGAATATTATCCAGGTTTTTTTTTTCGGGAGTAAGGGAGATTTGGAAAGTGATCGGCATTAAAATAAGCCTGATGGAGGGGGTGCCGAGCGTATACACCCTATAGAGGAGTGGAGGGAGGGGTTTTGCGTCATTATGGGTGTATATATATACGTACGTACTGAAGAGGTTAATTTAGGTTGGGCCGGATCATACGAGGATGAATCGAAAACCGTTTTTTTTTTCTTTTCTGCGCCACAAACTGAACATTCTCTATAATGCGGGATTTTTGGCGGAATAGCGTTTTGAATTTATAAGCAATTGCTTAAGTATAACTTTTCACGTCCATCAAAGGCATCAACGCGGTATGTGCGGCGCTACCCAACTTTCTCTCCACTCCCCGAGGTATGTTACACGACAAACGAAAAAGAGTAGGCTGCTATGCGCGCATGTGCACATTCCGGCCAATCCCGGTAAGCTCACCCGTTTAATTCCGGTTACTTTTCGCTACTACCTGAGAAAAAGTCTCTGAGGCAAACTCACTTACGCGTATCGCCAAGAAATACCCAAGGATGCACCATGAATCATTATAACGTACGTATAATTTTTCGGTCTTAGTTACAAGAACTGCCACAATGGCGCTTCGAGCCCGAGCCGCACTTTTTTTTATGGAGCGCCGAATACGTTTATAAATTTTTGGGAGCTGAATCAATTGTTTGTTTGTTTGTTTGTTTGTTTCACAAATTGCCGCGCGCGATTAATTGGTTTTGATCGAAAGTTTGTCCCAAAACACTCGCGCGCTATTTTTTTTTTTTGAATCCTTTCTCTCTCTTTCCCTTCTCCACATTTGCGCTTGACTTGACTTGACTTACTCACTCACAACACCATGAAACGGAAGCTGGATGATGTTGACGATATACTACAAGACGCAGACCAAAGTAGGCTAAACAATCATGACAAGAAGCAGAAACGGGCCACACAGGAAGGGGAGGCTGCTGCTGAGACGACGACGCCGGGTAAATCCACCAGCAGCACAACAATGCACACCTTCCCCGAAACCCACATGAACGTTTGTACAGACCGCAAACGCAAGGTCAACCTGCCCACCGCCACGATCGAAATGTGTCTACCGAATGAGTCCACGTTCAATAAGATTCAGCTCGATACTCTATTCCAATCACACGCCCAGCACAAGGCGTCGCCAATTCTGCTGGTGTTTTTTGATCCGCTCATGACTGCGCCAGTAGCCGAGGTCAATGCGCAATTAGCAAGCAAGTACGCAAAAAACATTGTCGTTGTGTCGAGCTGCATTGACCCTAAAGACACATACCAGCTCACCCAAATCCTAGACGAACGAGGCACGCTCGCCCAGGAAATGCGGGTATTAAACCCGCTCGGTGGCGGCGCGGTACCACTCGACTGCCTCGTCTTTCTCGATCACAATCTCAACCAGCGCGCGTTTGTCCCGCTGACGAAAATTAAACGCGAGAATCTGATTCCAATCATCCAAAACTCGTTGGAATATTTAAAGTGGGAGCAGAATTGATTTTTGTTTTTATGTAAGAAAAGAAAGAAAGAAAACAGGAACAGCCGCACGCCGCCGCCGCCTCTCTATTATTGATTCCCATCGCGCCTTACCAGACCCTTGACCTTCTTCCCCAACTCTTTGAGCTCCATATCTTTAATTTTTTGCGGGGTATAGACCGTATCGTTGTTGGCGTCTGCCGGGTTATCGCTGTTTTGGCGGACCACGCGCCATTGGTTGTAGACGTGGTTTGGTTGTTGGTATATAGGGTCGGTCACCATGTCCTCGGCGGGTGGCAAGTGGCGCTTATCATTATCCTCCTCCTCGACTTGGACCTCGGGTGGTATACAACACATTGCAAGGTTGCGCTTTGTCGACTGCCACACCCGTTTATACCAGACTGGTTTGACGTACTGAGGATGCGGCAGGAAATCGTCGTTGCCTTCAACCGCGCCCCGGCTGAACCGTTCCAGCTCGTCGTCGTGATCAGTCTCGTTCTCTTTAGCAGGGGGTATTCCTTCTACAACCTCTGGTGTATCATTCTCGCTGATATTGGTATCTATAGCTAGTTCGGTAGCGCTTAACATAGCAGCCATATACGGTTTATATATTTTTTGGGATGAAGAAAATAATTATTTTTTTTTATTAATTGAATGATTACAATTTTAATTAGTTCAATGCTGGGTTGACTGCATCCTTCACCTCAGTCTTCAAATCTTCGGCCAAGTCACCTGCAGACACGTTAACAGTGGCGCTATCGTCACCAACAGTTGGCGGCTGTTCGTCCGACGCGGCAGCCGGGTTTGGGTACTCTGGTTGCTCGTCCAAGCTCACATCACCAACAATGGTAGGCACTGAATCATAAGTCACGCCATCCACAGTCTTTTGGTCTTGAGACAATGAAGTGACTGGTTCTTCGCCGCCAAGAGGAGGAGTAGTAACAGAGACTGGTTCCTTGGTAGCACTGGCAGCACTGGCAGCACTGGCAACACCAGTCGCAGTAGCAGCTTCAGCTTCAGATGGGAACCCACCACGGTTAATGTTAAACCCAACAGACGACGCCACCCCTTCAACTTGCTTTCGAGCCTTTTCCAAATGAGGGCCAGCAGCGTCAGACACTTGGCTAGACACATTATTGTAATGCTTGCACGCTTCTTGGTGAGCCATATCAACACACCCGTCAATCTCAGTCTGGAACTGCAAATACAACCGTGGCAGAGTGAATGCGCTGATAACAGCAATAAACAACAAGGCAGAAACGGACACAAATCCAGTCAAAATGTACATAAACAAAGTGCACACAAACCCACCCAACGACAAGGACAAATCCTCAGCGTCAAATAGCTTCTTCATCTCAAACACACCCTCAGACAACCACGAAATGGTTCGGTTGGTGTACTTTTCCACAGAGTGCTGGTTTATGCTAATATACCGGGATGGCCGGTAGCTGGAGATGATACCCTTACGAGTCCCGTTAAAGTACCGGGTAGCAAACTCGATAACGCCCGTGATGCCAATCGCATAACAGCACAGCTTGAGTGCCAATCGCAACAGGTTGCCGTACCGAATCACAAACAGAGTGGTCACCAGCTCAGCAAACACTAGCCCAGACCGCACTGGGTCGGTCCAAGTTAGAACAGAGGGAATTCGTGATCTGGAAAGTTTTGGTGGTGTTCCATTGGTGGTGGTGGAAGTGGTAGACATGATTGTGTTGTGTTGTGTTGTCTTTTTTTTTTTGTCAAGAAAAGGGAAAGAAAAAAGAGAAGGAAGGAAAAACAGGAAACTGGGAGGAAGAGAAAAAAAACTTTGCAAGCGCAAACAAAACAATGATGAAAAAAAATAACAAAACACGCTTAAATTTTTGTTTGTTTGAGGAGGTAAAGATTTTTGGAAGCTTGCCGGCCTAAATAGGGCAGTGCGCATATGCACACACACACACACACACACACACACACCACTACATTAAAACAAGGAATTACATATATATTCATTTTTATTTTTTCATGCAGCTCTATACAAACCAGGATCTAGCATGTCGCGGTCAACCACACTCACCGTCTTGATATATACCTGTCCGTTCGCCTCCACCAGACTATCATACACGACCCAGGGCGAGATTGGTGTGGGGAGAGTGGCCAAATCGACGGATTTGTAAACACTCGACGAATGCAGCTGGGCGAGTTTGCCATGGTTTTCCCCGTATAGTTGATAGAATTGGGCCTTGCGCTTGGCCAGCTGATACCCGTACGCACGGGCCAGGCAGAACCGTAGCTTTTCTTCACTATTGCTACTATCACGTGCTGATGATATTCCGAGCCGAGATGCATATGCAGCGAGCTGGCGGCGGATTTTAGACGCTCGAGTCACAGATTTTTGGTTGATGCCATCGCGCGATTTGGCGTGATAGACGTTTAATAAAGTGATATGATCGCCCTCCAGCACTTTCAACGCCGTCGTATTAGTAGTATTACCGCTCAAGTACCGCTCCAGCCCGCCATCACCGCCATCACCGCCACTGGCCAGCAGCATTGCGGCGATAGTGAGCATGGGGTCGAGGCAACCCTGTGAGGCTGACTCGCTGATGGCCCTAGCTAGTGGTAGCGGTACTGGCATCTCGGCCATGACGCGCCCAGTCTGTGTCAACGCGCCGTCCTGAGTAATAGCGTTCAACTGGCAAAGTCGGTTCAACCCCCGGGCCATTTCATCATGAGATGGTGGCGACACAAACTTGAACTGTCTTAGAGTCACTCCTAGTGCTAACAGCCTGAGAAGGATCGGCGAAACATTATTATTTTCTTTGCCTCCAGTGCCTCCAGGTGTAGGGTGGTCGGGGAGATCAGCCGCGGCGGTTTGTGTAGTATACATGCAATATAATTTCCTGGCGGCGCACTTTCGGCGCTTAAGGTGTTCAGTTTTGGACACGGGCGTATCGAGCCGCACAAAGCCGCAGTCCACCACGTAGTCAGCCGCGGCATTGCTCGTCAATGTCGTTACTATAACGTCTGTAGCCAGATCAATATTCTTCATGTTCATGCGGGATAGTCTATCAAGCGCGGTGTCGGCCTCTTTCCGGCTTGACACGATAAGCGCGATTGTGCCTGCCGCCTCTCGTTTATCAATAAGCTGGACAGTGTCAATGCCGGCTTGGAGGTAGTCCCGTGCCGGCTCGGCCAGATACTCCACCTCGTTATCCACCTTTGTCGTATCATCGACGACTGCTGCCGAGTCGCCGAAATATTGTTTGAGGAAGGTTATGCTATCGTTTGTGGTTTGTATAATGAGACGGAGGCGGTCGTTGTGGTGGTGTTCAGCGGCGGCGCGCGCTTTTGAGATGAGGTTTAGCACCGCGATGGCAATGTCTACCCATGCAAGTCTATCCTGCGCGTTTTCTACAATGACCACGTTGTAACGCGAGAGTTTGGGGTCCACCATTGCCTCCCATATCATCATCTCGGGCGAAACGTACTTGATCCTTGTCTCATCTGTCGTCATGTTCTCGAACGGGATGGCATAGCCGACTGAGTATGAGTTTTGGTCCGTGGCTGCTTGGACAGCGTCTATACTTACCACAAGCGCTCTGTCGAACAGCGCTGGTACGTATTCAGTGGTGCAGCATATCGTTACGCGATTTTTCTCCGCCGCGTAGCGCAGATGTTGCTTCATTTTTTCCTTCGTTGTGTTGGGTGGGAGAAGAGAGCCAATGAACCGGAGCCGATATGTAAGCTTGGAAAACGAATTTTTCAAAATTCAGTCATACTATAGACACACTCTCCAAAAAACATTCAAAAAAAAAAATGCTGAGATTTACGAGATCATTCTCCACGGCGAGACTTGTATATGCACAGAACTTGACGGAAAAGCTTGTGCAGCGTCACTCGGTCGGTGTTCCAGCCGGCAAGGAGCTGAAATCGGGCGATTACGTGTCGATAAAGCCCTCATACTGTATGACCCACGATAACAGCGGGCCCGTCATCTCCAAGTTCAAGGGTCTTGGTGGTGTCAAGGTGCATGATAACCGGCAGGTCGTCATGACACTAGACCACGATGTTCAGAACAAGACTGAAAAGAACCTGGAAAAGTACGCCAAGATTGAATCCTTTGCAAAGGAACAAGGTATCGACTTTTACCCTGCCGGTGCGGGTATCGGCCATCAGCTCATGGTCGAGCAATGCTACGCTTTCCCAAACAACATGACCGTGGCGTCAGACTCCCACAGTAACATGTACGGCGGGATTGCCAGTCTCGGAACAGCCATTGTCCGAACCGACGCCGCATCGACATGGGCTATCGGCAAAACGTGGTGGCAGATCCCACCAGTCGCCAAGGTCGAGCTAACCGGCCAGTTACCAGACGGAGCAACCGGTAAGGACGTTATTGTAGCCCTATGCGGCGTGTTCAACAATGATCAAGTGCTAAATCACGCTATCGAGTTTGTGGGCGATGGGATCAAGACTCTAAGTGTTGATGAGCGGTTGACCATTGCAAACATGACCACCGAATGGGGCGCTCTAACCGGTGTCTTCCCCGTCGACGAGACTCTAATCAAGTGGTACGAGAACCGAGCCAAGGTTCTGCCACCAACCCACCCACGGTTGAACGAAAAGACACTAACCGAACTCAAGACGGCATCAGTGCATGCCGATTCCAACGCGGCGTACGCAAAACACTTGACACTAGACTTGTCAACTCTCTCTCCATACGTCTCTGGTCCAAACTCGGTCAAGATCTCCACTTCATTGTCCGAGCTCTCTGCACAAGATGTCAAAATCAACAAGGCATATCTCGTATCCTGTACAAACTCCCGACTAAGTGATATTGAAGCCGCCGCGAAGGTGATGGCGGGGAAGAAGGTGGCTGATGGCGTCGAGTTTTATATCGCTGCTGCGTCCAAGGGCGTTCAAAGCGATGCAGAGGGTACCGGCGCGTGGCAGACTTTGCTTGATGCCGGGGCAAAGCCTCTTCCATCAGGCTGCGGCCCATGTATCGGGCTAGGTACCGGCCTTTTGAAAGACGGCGAGGTCGGCATCTCGGCATCTAACCGTAACTTTAAAGGGAGAATGGGTTCTCGAGAGGCCCTAGCATACCTTGCCTCACCGGAAGTCGTTGCGGCTAGTGCCGTGCTGGGTAAAATTGGGTTCCCGGCTGAAGTTGCTGGTGATGTGCCAAAAGCTGCGTTGGGAATTGTCTCGTCTATCAAATCTGGTAGTAAGAGTGACGAAGGTGCGGCTCAAGCCACCGACACCGACGACGCTTCTTCTGGGACAATCAAACCCGGGTTTCCAGAATCCATCGAAGGTGAGCTTGTCCTATGTGATGCGGATAATATCAACACGGACGCCATCTATCCAGGCAAGTATACCTATCAAGACGACGTGCCGCGTGAAAAGATGGCTGAAGTGTGCATGGAAAACTACGATTCCGAGTTTGGAGCCAAGACCAAAGCTGGGGATATCGTCATTGGTGGGTTCAATTTTGGTACCGGGTCTAGCCGTGAACAAGCTGCTACTGCTATCCTAGCTCGTGATATGAAGTTTGTCATGGCCGGCTCGTTTGGCAGCATTTTCAGCCGAAACTCCATCAACAACTCGCTTCTAACGTTGGAAAGCCCTGGTCTCATCAAGCTTCTACGTGAGCGGTTTGGCGGGTCATCCGAACTTACCCAACGAACCGGTTTGTTTGCAAAGTGGGATATCAAGAGCAGCACGTTGAGTGTGGTTGATGCCGACGGGAACCAAGTCTACTTTCAAAAGACTGGTGAGCTTGGCGAGTCTATGCAGGATATTATCATCCAGGGCGGTCTGGAAAACTGGGTTAAAAGCCAGCTGTAAGAGTATTAAGATTAAATTTGGGGGATTTTTTTTTTTTTTTTTAAATAATTTATATACACCTCCAGTTTAAATAGACTTAATGTCCTTGACAACCTCGTCAAACCCTTCTCTATACTCTTCAGTCTTTTTAGAATCCTCTGAGCTGCTCTTCTTCTTCAACCCGCCGCCTGGCACGACCATGACGCATGAAGTTGGTCGTTTGGTAGCACCTGCAGATCCCAAATCTTCCTTAGATGGTAGAAATACATATGGCACCTTCTCGTCCTCGCATAGGACTGGAATGTGAGAAATGACATCGGCTGGGCTGATATCCCCGGCAATGATTACAAGCCCCTTCTCGCCCTTTCGCAAAGCCTTGACGACTTCCTTGACACCTCGCTTGACATGGCGGGCCTTGGATGCCTTCTTTACAGTCTTGAGAACCTTCTTGTTCAGCTTTTTTGGCGCTAGTGGGTGTGCAAACGGCAACACGGCTGGCATACGCAGGTCGTAATTGTCTGGTCCCTCTTCCTTGGACTCTTTGCTGGAGGACTTCTTTTCTTTGGCCATTTTTTTTTTTTGAGTATGTTGTTGTGTGGGTTTCTTGTTATCGCGGGTGTGAAAAAATTTGCGCCGCTCTGGAAAAAGAGAAGAAGAAAAAAAAAATCATTTCGAATCGTCCCAGCTGGAGGCCGCGCGCGAAACTTTTCCACTTGTGCGGCTCACAAAGTTTTAACCAGATTATACGAGCCATAAACTATTCATACGCTATCCATGTAGTCGGTTCCTTGTAATCGCTCCCGGGGCTGTCCAATGACATGTCTGTTGTCTCATATTCTTCTTCTTCTTCGTTTTTGTCTTTGAGGAGGTGCGGCAAACCTTGTTTGCGGGAAATCTCGTGTTCATCGTCTGCCTGACGGGTCACACTTCGATGCCGTTTGACACTATCATCATAGTGACCATCTTCTTTGGCGTCTACTGGGCGTTTTTGGCTCGGCGTCCAGGTTAGTAGACCATTTGGCATTGGAACGGCGGATGTAAACATTGCCTTGTCATACTCCATGTGAATAAAGGTTACAGTATTGTCCTCTATCCATTTTCTTTGAGTGGGGTGTAAAAGCAGCAGCTCCTCTTTATTATCGGTATCGTCGATATCAATTCTTAGCGGCTGTGGGGTAATATCGTCAAGACTGGGCCGGGTTAAAGGCTCCTGGTCATTTTCCGCTCGTTCCAAAGTATAATACGACACTACTCGCGAATACAAGCAACCGTCTTCAGTGAGAGACCCAAACATGTGCTCATCGCTGATTCTTCTGATCAGCCCTCCTTCAACCGGGTTCCCATACTTGTCCACTTGGCACTGGGTTTGTATAAACCACCCTAATGTACTGGGCTGGCCCCAACCAGCTGTCGGGAATGACCAGGGCTGCTCCGGATACTTAATGCAAAAGTGCACAGTCCCGGATAGATCACCGCGCAACTCCACCTCGTCAATGTCTGCTGGTGCCATGTACATGCCCTTTTTGAAAAAGCTATAATACCCTTTGGTAAGTATCTGCGCGTCTCGATCCGTCAAGCAAATCATATGATAGAGACAGGAATACGCAACCGTTGTCATTTTTTTTTTGTTGGTTATATTGCTGATCGCGTGTGAAAATTTAGCAATACGTGTATTAGAGTCAAGTTGGTGCTTTATTTAAACGCGCGCTTGATTTTCTTATTAAAACATTGTGCGGCTTTACTTACATACATGTTTTTTACAACAAACCGCCCAACAAGCCGTTCAAGACCCCGTCGGTGTTTTGCTCGCTGCTGGATTGTTGGTTCTCGTTGCCAACACCGCCAGCTAGGCCGCCGTTGCCGCCGTCTCCTCCGCCACCGGACAGAATACCACCGCCTCCAGACCCGCCGTTTCCACCAGGGCCACCGATGCCACCGTTGTCAGCATGAGTACCACCAGCGCCACTGTCACTGCCAGATTGGGCCAAAGCCAAGGTGATGATAGAAGAAATGATAGTTAGGAAGGTAGTAGAGAATTGCATTGTTTTTGATGATGATGATGATGAGAAAGAAACTTGGAGGGGGAAACCTTCCTCCTTTTATAACATTCTGGTAGGGTAAGGAAGCGCCCGTATATCCTCTAGTCGTAAGCTAGACCGGATTTTATTCCTCTAGGTCCCGGTTTCTTCCGGATGACGAACCATGTTGACGGTCGTGCTTTCACGGTTTAATGTAACAAATTATAAACGCGTGGGAAGCTTTTGGCGTTCAAGATCTCACCAATAAAAAAAATTCGTCCCTCTTCCCGACGACACTCCGACATTTTTCACCACACAAACAGAACGAAGAAAGAAAAAAATGGCGCCTAAACGTAAAGCAGCAGCTAGCACAGCTAACAAAAAGGCAAAAGAGGCGAAAAAGACCAAGCAGAGTAGTGATTCCACCACGGACAATGAACAAGTCAGCATTAGGTGCCTCATTCCGGGGTCCAGCCACCAGCGCGAAGCCGACATTCAAGAACGGTTTGGAGTCACTAGCTACGAAAAGCACACCACAAGCGAGAACCGCAGCGTGATAGAGCGTGCCGTTACAGTCACAGGCCCACTGAATACAGTGGCTGAGACGATTGTACACGTATCAAGGCAAAACACCCGGGTGTTGGTATCTGAGGCTGTGGTATTCGCAAACAGCGACACGTTCAAACAAGACGTGAAGCAGATTGCCAATCGACATGAGGGAGCCCATATCGAGCTTTCCCTCACAGCTCTACCTTGCTCGAACGAACGGTCGATTCAGATTAAAAACGCACAGGAACATATCGGCGCGGTGATGGAGCTGATTCAACTAGTATCCAGTCTGTCTACACCAGAAACACTGGGGCTTTTCCCGCAAGTCCCGTATATCCCAACACCCATCATCGGCGTGTACGGGCATCCTGCCACATTCCACCGCCAGCTTCTAAACGAGAATCTTGCCGCATCAAACCTGTACACCAACCCGGACGTGGTGGCAATGAGTGGAGGTGGAGGAGGAGGAGGCGATGAGGTTGAAACTTCGCACGCACAAATGCAACAAGCCGGTGAAACCCTAAACCTGGCAACCTCAGAAGGCGCAGCACGGGCTCTACAACAGTGCAAACAGCTAGGTCCGAACCAACAGATGGCACTGACCATTTTGATACCGAATGATTGCGTAGGTGCCATTATCGGCAAGGGCGGTGCCAAAATCAACGAGATTCGGCAACAGTCCAACTCTACAATTAAGATTAATGAAAGTGGGTACTCCACATCAGATAATACTGGACGGACAGCTACGTTGGTAGGGACGGCTGAGCACAACTCAATGGCCATCTACCTCATCTCGCAAAAGATTGAAGAGGAGCGATCAAATAGGCGGTAAATAAACTTCTTCTCCCAACACGATCAAATTTACAAAAATGTGGAAGACAATGTCGAGCGCGCTACGAATAGGCTGCTTTGTCCATCTGGTGCACCACTCCGTCTATGAAGTCACAGAAACTCACGGCGAGTCCATGCTGCCCACTTTGAAATATACCGGCGATACTGTCCATGTAAACAAGTATTACCGGCGCGGGCGCGGGTGTCAGGTTGGCGATTTGATCGTGGCGACAAAACCCACTGATCCCGGCCAGCGTGTTTGTAAACGAATCACAGGCATGCCTGGCGACCATATACTCATCGATCCGTCATCGGGCGACTACGACCGGTTCATCACCGTCCCACAAGGCCACTGCTGGGTCACGGGCGATAATCTTTCCCAGAGTTTGGATTCGCGGTCATATGGTGCACTCCCGCTCGCTCTGATAAAGGGCCGTATATTCGCGGCCCATAACTACGACGACTGGAGTTTCAAGTGGCTGACCAATAATCTGCAACGCTGTGACGAGAGGTGATGATGATGATGATGATCGCTTATGATGTAATAATGAGTATACTTTAAACTAATCTCAACACGACACTGTTACTGTTTAGAGATGGAAGAGTGTGAGACTTTTGCCAGGTCAACAACAACAACAATAACAACAACTTTGTCAATATATAAACCAAACCAAACCAAAAGCCGGTGTGTTTTGGAATTTTTTTTTTTTTTTTTTTCTCTTTGTTTCAAAAACGGTTTTGGTGCAAGCAAACAGTGCTGTGGGAATTTTTAAACAATTTTTTTTATTTTAATTTTCTACCCAATTGGCATGTGTATGCGTGTGAGCTCGGGGTAAAGCTAATCATTCGACATCCACAACCACAAAAATAACGGATAGCACAACTTATCCACCAACAACCATGTCAGCTTATTACAATGCGCAGGGGTACGCAAATGGGAAACGGCTGTCGACACCAGCTCCGATTGGCAAACCACCAGGGATGCCCCCCAAGCGCAAGCCGGTAAAACGAGTACCGGTCGATAATAACAATAACAACAATAATAATAATAATAACCCAGCCACTTTCTCCTCGCCAAGTATAGCCAGCACTTTTTCAGCCAACTCACCATCGACAAGTGAGATGCAACAGCGGACACCACCCATGTACGGCAGCAACGGCGGGTTTGTACCCCAAAGCAAAAGCCCGCTATCCTCAGCTGGATCAGAAGTCGACGTTGACGGTGGTGGTGGTGGTTCGCCAGACTCATATCCACGCAGAGAGGAGTTCAACCCACTGCCCACGGTCAAACCACCGTTCGCATATCAAGACTCCAAGCCCCCTATCGTCCCCAAGCAGTTTGTTAACAGGTCGGTGGACGATTTACGGTTTGACAACAATCACGATCCTAGTAGGCGGACTTCGTTAGACTACCGCCAGCAGCAGTACTCGCCGTCTATAGGCGATGACAGTTACTACCATGAGGACGAGCAGTATGGTAGCATGACACCAATATCAAGGACATCGACGTTTGGGTACCCAGTCCAGCCACTAAACTCGTACTCGTCTTTTTCGTCTCAACCTCAACAACAACATATTCCACTGCCACCACCTCCACCACCCCCAGCGACAACATCAAACCACCAGCGGTCAGCATCAGTCCACAGTGAGACGTCGAGTCTAAACCAACAGCCTCTTTATATGCACACCCCGCTAACCACGCACCAATCACAATCACAGCTACAGCCCCAACCACCCAACCTTCACCACCAATACTCCATTTCACACTCCTCGGTCTATTCACAATCGTCCAAAGTCTCACGAGGCTCGGCGGGGTCAATGTCTAGAGGTAAAGATGTCGAGCTGGGGATTGGTACTGGGTCAGCGTACGTGAAGGAGCTGAGGAAACGGATCGCGACTACTTGGTGCGATGTGCCCTCAAAAGCGTGGGGGTTGCCAATCGGCATCTCGGGCAAGTCGTCATCATCATCGTATAGTGCGCTTGGACCTACAAAGAATTTTCAACGGCGGGCTATGGATATCCGCCACTCACACCTCCAACCTCGTTTGCTAGCTAGCGAGGTTGAAGATGAAGACGAGGAGCTATGCTCGCCTGGCGGGATCTCAAACCACAGCGATGGACTATATAAACAAAACTCCACCACATCAATGTCAAAGACGGCAACGACTAGCAACGATGACACCTCAGGCCCGTCCGGAGCCTCATCGTTAAAAGACAATAATAATAATAACAACGTGGAAGAGTCGTCACTGACAAAGTTGAGTAACAACACCAGCACGTCTCTCACACCAACCACTACTACTACAACAACAGCCACGAACCGCCAGCGAGGGTTCAGCACAAGCAGTGCAAAGTCCGTTGAGGAGGATATTGGCAAGATTAAACTGTTTGTAGCAAACCCAGACTCGGACTCTGACTGAAAAGAAAATTTAATAATATATAATATAAAATATGTGAGGCTCAAAAAAAAACAACACCTACTTTTCTTCCCGTCGTTGCCGCAATTCGCGCAAAGCACGAGATCCAGTGTATACAGAAAACGGAGCTAGGAATGCGATTGCAGTAAGCGTGTCAAACACGGACTGGCCTCGATAGTACAAGAAAAACACAGCCTCAAACGCAAACAGCGAGAAAATGAGACCGAGATGGCCAATTGGACTGCTAGACACCGCCGTGCCCAATCCACCCAAACAACTACTCGTCATGCCAAAGAATCCCAGCACGCCTGCCAGCAGGACGGCCGCGCCAGCAGCAAAGAACAAGGCGACTGGTGCAGGAACGCGTTTAGGATCTGGTTTAAACTGGTGGATAATCTCCGGCTTGGCCTCTAGTCGAGCATGCTGCGGCATTGGCAATGGCTCCTCAACTTTGAAATTGGTCGTGACATCGTGCTTTACCGGCTCAGAGTCGGCAGACCCCACCAGAATGGATAAGGTTAGCTTATCCGCATTTTGCAAAGCGGCCGGGATGGACTTGTGAGCAATTGACAGTTTGGCCTTCCCGCTTGGCTTGACATTGGATGGGGCGTATGTGAATTGCAACCCAGACGATTCATCCGTGAGGAGTGCAAGAGTTTGATGTGCTCGTTTCGATTTGGTGCCGTCATTGGTCTCAAACGTCAGCTCGAGGGATGATTGGGATGGAAGTTGCAAAGCCGCCTTGATTGATGATCCAAACTTTTCGCTGCTTAGCTGTTGCCCTTGGTGAATCACTGAAACTTGACCATTCTTCACAGTCCATTGAGCTGCTACGGTTTGTAAAAGTAGCGCAGTCGCGACAACCCACTTCATTATATTCTAGTGTGTGTGTGTGTAGTAGTAGTAGTAGTGGTGTGTTGAATGAAAAAGAAGTGTAAACAGGGTGGCCTTTTTCTCTCGCCCCTCCGTTGGGAGAGCAAAACGGGCCAAGTTTTTCGTATATTTTTTTTCTTCCCACACCAAACATTAAAAAGATCATGTCGGCGGTAGATCAAAGAAAGCTGCTGGAACAGCTTATGGGTGCAGAAGCGTTGGATCCAAGGGCAACGCGACGTAACAGAGTTGATCTCAACAACCCCAAAATATGTAAAGCATACCTGGTTGACTTTTGCCCGTATAGCCTGCTATCAAGCACCAAAAGCGAGGTGGGGACTTGTAACTATATTCACCAAGAACAGCACAAGATTGAATACACGACTCAAAAGGCGAAAGGGAGGGAATTCCCAGAATTTGAAGAAGAATTTGAACGCATGCTGGGCAAACTTGTTCACGATTGTAACCGGAAACGAGACCAAGCTGAAGTTTTGCTGCAGAAAACACCAGAAGATATCGCCAAGCTAACCAAAGCCACAAAGGAGCTTGAAGAGATTGACACGAGTATCAACCTCTGCATAATAGAGATTGGCGAGCTGTCCCATCGCGGTGAACTCACCAAAGCATTCACCGAACAGGATAAACTCCAAGCAAAAAGACATGATAAAGAAATGAAGGAGCGAGAAATCCGCCAGCTTTCTGAACAAAGCGGTGGGTCTGGTCATCAGAAACTACAGGTCTGTCAACAATGCGGGGCGTATCTTTCCCGTCTAGATAACGACAAGCGGCTAGCAGATCACTTTATGGGCCGCATGCATAAAGGGTTTGTACAAATCCGAGCCGCATATGAAGAGGCCAAGCAGCAAAATGCCAAACATCGTCAATCAAAACGCAAACGTTCATTACGCTACTAAACTTTTTTATTTTTATCTTTACTTTTTTTCAAGAGTGTCCAAAAACTTTACTAGTTTCTGGAGGGCTTGGTAACGATGGCTGATTCTGTTTTTTAGGTCCTTGTCCATCTCGGCATACGTTTCGTCGTACCCATCTGGCTTGAAGATTGGGTTCCAGCCGAAATCAGGCGGGCCTCGAGGCTCGACGATTTCACCCTGGTTCACGCCCTCAAACAATTGAACGTCTTGATCTGGACCAGGGCAATAGGCAAACGTACAGACTGCTCTGGCTCGCTTGTCTTGGAATTTGTACAACATATCGTGCAGTCCTTGGTTGCCTACACTAGTCATGAACCATTTACTGTTTTTTTTTTAATACCAAGTTAGTAGAAGCAGGTAGAAAATATCCACACTTACATGTAAGGACCTGGCAATCCGCCAAACGCTAGAAACTCCAACGCAGTGTCTTCAACAATAACCGGGCCGTTCAAAACCTTGGCTGCTGATTTGGCCTTGTGGATTGAAACATCCTCGATAGTTCCTTGGATTTCTTCAAGGTCGACGCTTTGGTTGGTCAGTCTACCTTCACCCAGAATCGCGTTGACCTCGGCTAGTTTGTTCTTGTTGCCTGTTACGAATGTAATCATTTTGTCGTTTGATGTAAGAAGCGCGGTTTAAATTTTTGTATATATAAAAGGTCGCGCACGCAGTTTTCGGGATTGGGGATTTGGATTTGGAATTGGGAATAATAATATTTTTCCCACAAATTTAATACGTGTCCGAACACAACAACTCACACTTTTTTTTTATTTTTTCTCTCTTTCCCATTCATCTAAACAACGAAAACGATGAGCGACGCGGCATCATACACGCTTGTTTATGAAAACAACACGGCGGAAAAGCCGTCGGTTCAGGAATTCATGAACATGCTGGAAAAGGGATCTGATGAGGTGAAGATTGATACCATGCGACGTATCCTTATTGCCATGCTCAATGGCGACCCAATGCCGCAATTGCTGATGCAAATCATCCGTTTCGTCATGCCATCACGAAGCAAGGAGCTCAAAAAGTTGTTGCATTTCTACTGGGAGATTTGTCCAAAGTTGCAGCCAGACGGCCGGCTCAAGCAGGAGATGATTCTAGTGTGCAATGCCATTCGAAACGACTTGCAACATCCAAACGAGTACATTCGAGGTGCTACCTTGCGCTTTTTGTGCAAGCTTAAAGAACCTGACCTACTCGAACCGTTAGTCCCGACCATACGAGCTTGTATGGACCATCGACACTCGTATGTGCGAAAGAATGCCGTGTTTTGTGTCTACTCTGTGTCTCAAGTCAACCCACACTTGATTCCAGACGCCAATGATCTAATCCGAGAGTTTTTGCACAATGAGACAGACGCGACTTGTAAACGGAACGCGTTTGTGGCATTGTCATCTGTAGATCGGAAGGAAGCGTATGAATACTTGAAGCAAAACGCTACCCAAATCGCCGGCATGGAAAGCTTGTTGCAGCTAGCGTTTGTGGAGTTTATCCGAAAAGACGCCATGCAGCATCCGGAACAAAAGCCATTCTACCTGCAAATCATCTTTGACGTGCTCGAAACCTCGTCTAATGCAACTATTTATGACGCGGCAAACGTTTTAACCAGCTTGACGTCAAACTCGACTGCTATCCAAGCCGCCGCCAAAAAGTTTTTGGAATTGGCTAGTAAGGAAAGCGATAACAATGTCAAGCTTATTGTATTGGATAGAGTTGACCAACTACGAGCAAAGTATCCAGGTGTGTTGGACGACTTGATTATGGACATTTTGTACGTCTTGTCGAGCTCTGACTTGGACGTGCGGAAAAAGGCGTTTGAAATTGGTCTAAACATGGTTTCCAGCAAGAATGTTGACGATGTGGTCAAGCTGCTAAAGAAGGAGCTGCAAAAGACGGTCAATGGGTCTGATTATGACAAGAATGAAGAGTACCGTGAGCTGCTCATCAATGCCATGCACACTTGTGCCGTTCAATTCGACCACGTTGCCGAGACTGTCGTTGCCATGGTCCTAGACTTGCTATCCGAACTAAAAAACCCGGCTGCATTTGAAGTCATTACCTTGGTCAAGGATGTGGTGGAGATTTACCCAAGCCTGCGAAAGGCTAGTGTACAGCGGCTCATGGATGCTTTGCAGAATCAAGAATCATACACTGTTTACCGAGACAGTCTGTGGATTATTGGTGAATACTGTGAAGACGAGGAGGTGATTAACAGTGCTTGGAAACACATTCGAAAGAGCATTGGCCAAATGCCAATCCTATCATCCGAACAAAAAGTTGTTGAGGAAGGAGAAACGCCAACAGACACTAGTAACCAAGAGAATGGTGTAAAGACTAGCCACGCGCCAAAGGTTTTGGCGGATGGTACATATGCTACTGAAAGTGCGTTTAGTGCCACCCCTGACCCACGAGCTTTGGAACGAGCCAAAAACAACCGGCCTCCATTGCGAGCGTTAATCTTGAATGGTTCGTACATTTTGGGCGCCGTCTTGGCCACGACCTTGACCAAGCTTGTGCTACGATTGGACAAGCTTTCGTCTGATGACAAGCGGAAAAACTCCAACCGAGCCGAGGCGTTGCTAATCATGACGTCTATTCTACGAGTTGGCGAAAGCGGGGTCTTTTCGTCCAAGATTGACGAGGATTCGGTTGACCGAATCTTGACGTGCATTCGAGCTCTAGCTGAAGGCGGTAAGCAAGTCGAGCAAGCCTTTTTGGAGGACTCGCACAATGCATTTAGCAAGCTTGTCCACATTGAACAGGCCAAGAAGGCTGAGTTGAAGGCTGACATTCGACACAAGAATGCGACTCGAGTCGACTCGCCAATCAAGTTTAGACAATTGGCACAAGCAGAAGGGGATGTTGTTACACAGGAAGAAGATGAAGTTGATTCATCGTCAGCGGGTGGTAACAACAGCAGTGAAAAGGTGAGCTCGCGGCTGAACCGTATTGCCCAGTTGACTGGGTTTTCGGACGCTGTGTATGCCGAAGCCTATGTTATGGTTCACCAGTTTGATATTGTACTGGATGTGCTGTTGTTTAACCAAACCAATGAAACCTTGCAAAACCTTAGCGTGGAGTTTTCCACTTTGGGCGACTTGAAGGTTGTGGAGCGGCCAACCACCCAAAACGTGGGCCCACAATCCTTCCACAGCATTCAAACCACAATCAAAGTGTCTAGTGCAGATGCCGGTGTTATTTTTGGCAACATTGTGTATGAAGGCAAGTCTGCTTCTGAAAGTAATATTGTCATTTTGAATGACGTTCACATTGACATTATGGACTATATCAAGCCAGGGCACTGCACCGAGAATGAGTTTCGCAGCATGTGGTCTGAATTTGAGTGGGAAAACAAGGTTAACATTACAGTGTCGGCTTGGAGCACGTTGCAAGAGTTTTTGGCGTACCTGCTCAAGAATACAAACATGACTTGCTTGACGGCTGGTGCCATGCCGGAAGCTGACGATGACAGTGGGGAATACCGCGATGATTGCCAGTTTTTGAGCGCAAACTTGCATGCCAGATCGTCGTTTGGTGAGGACGCGTTGGCAAACTTGTCGATTGAACGAAGCTCTAGCGGGAAGATTACCGGTCACGTCCGAATCCGATCCAAGGGACAAGGTTTGGCCTTGAGTTTGGGTGATCGTATTGCCGACTTGCAACGAAAGCAGCAAGCCGTGGCTATTGCGTAGAATATGAAGAAGAAGGTATTTCAAAAAAAAAAAGTTAAGAAAGGAAGGAATGAACAAATCTTTTTTTTTTTTTTTTTTGAATAATTTAATATAAATAAGAATAAAAAAAATTGTATTTTGAATTTGTGAAACCAATGCAGAAAGAAAGCCGCATAGGGAGTATATTTATATATATATACGTTACGATATCGCCAAAAAAAGGATTATAGAAAAAAAAGACGCAATGCCATTAATGACATATGTTGGTCCGCTCGATGAAAGAGATTCGATATCACAGCAGCGGGTGCCGCTAGGCAGCAATACCATCCACCCACGACCGGAGCAGGGTGATCCTTTGTATGCTAGACTTAACCTGGCTGTCAATGATCCCGTATTCCGCCATACTGACCTCATTCTGGGTAATATTATTCACATTGCGCATGCTTCTTTGATTGATAACCGCCGAACGGTTACACTATCGTTTAGATACTTTTCTGTTCGGGTATCTGTGGATGCCAACCACCCATTCTTTGACACCATCCCAACCGGGTTTGATATTGACCCAGTGTTTATGTACGGGGTGAAGCTGAAGAATGGCGAGCATATAGTCAGTGATTGTAGGGCGCTACTACCGAGGTATAGGTACTTTCACGCCGATACGGATGCCATTATTGGATTCATGCCACGAGAACACAGGCAGATTGGTTTGATGCTAGGTAACTTGAAAATTGCAGACGTGATGCCACAGCACCGCCATATTATGGAGAGAATGCCCATCGACCTTACCCAATTGTGTGACGATCCGGTCCAAGAATCGGGGTACCGTGATTTCCGTGGTACTGTGGTGGCCTGCAGACCAGATCATGGCACTGGTAATATGTTTATCGAGTTGAAACTGACGAGGCAAGGCGGAATAACCGTACCACTTGCAATAAAATGCTTGTTCGTTGTACATTTGGCAAGTGGGACACGTCTAGTAGTTTCCCGCGCTCTTAAAAAGAAAAAGAATGGAGTGGTTCCCGATTCCAACCGGTGGCTGGTGAATCATAAGTTTCAATTGTTTCTGGTATGAACAAGCCGTGTGCGGCGAAAACAGGGTTTTTATTTTTGAGGTTGTCTCACTTTCTTTCTATTTCCTTTTTTAATAAATTTAAATTACTCCTTCCCTTTTATTAAAACAAGGGCGTTGCCTTCTTCTAACCTGAGAGAATGGTTTATTGCTTATTGTGCACTGAAACCCATTAGGTACTAGATACATCACGCGCACACCCGCCACCACCACCCCCCGACCTGACCGCCACTGCCTTGTCCAGGTGCACAAAGAAAAGGCCAACAGAGTGTGATTCCAAATCACATGAGAAGATAACGAAACAAGCTTCAAAAATAACGAGGCACCGTTCTTTTTTTTACTTTCTCTTTCTTTCTTTTTTATTTTTTTTTTTTTTGATCACCACCCACCATGTCGATTTTATATACCCTTCCAAATGAGCTTCTTTTACAAGTAGTGGAGGAGCTGGATATCACGGCTCTTTTGCAGATGCAAGGGGTGTGCCGCCAACTGCGAGAGTTGGTGGCAGAGCGGCTTTGGGAAAATGTGGAGATTAATACGGGCGGCGAGGACATTGTGCCCGGGACGGTACAGAGTAATAAAGCTGGCGACGCACGATGGACCAAGGACTTTAAACGCAACAAGCTCGGGAAACAAGTATGGATTGTGCTTCGGTCGGATAAAGTGGACGAGTTTTGGAGGGCATATTCGGGTGGGCTGTTGGACATGGTGCTGCCAGCCGTTCGCACCGTTAATATCGTGCACCAACAAAGCAGCAATGGTAACCGAAAGAAGAATGTGGACGTGCGGATTTTGAACCTATCCCCTAGCGATCTGCCTCGGTTACGCCTGCTGCGGTTATCAAACGACATGAACGATACAGGCATGCAATTAATGAGCAGGTTTTGTAATGTGGAAAAACAGCTGTGGGTTGAGAAGCTACTCCATCGTCGAAAGAACCCGCCGTCGTTGAAATCACTAACCTCGTTGAGTTTTTCTCTAACCGAGAGCATGATGAATGATAAAACGTTAAAGTCGATCCAACCCATTACAAAGGAGCTGCGATGGCTGCAGCTGAATAGTCAAAGCAAGACTCGATGTGTGACTGTAGACGCTCGGTTCATGCAGCAGCTTTTGTTGCACATTTCGCCTCGAATGAGACGGTTGAGTCTGACTAGGGTGGAGGTTGACAACCCAGACCTTATCAACTGGGTGCCGGAACAAGTAAAATGGTTCAAGATTGTTGTACAGGACTATCGCCGCTCGGTGGATCCGCCGCCGCCACTACCCCCATCCCCACACCAACAATTATTATTACCATGTTCACGTGTCGATTCATTGTCTGTGGACCTGTTGCGAGGCAAATCCTCGTCGTTGCTGGAATGCATCAACTTCAACAACCTGACGAGCCTGTCGTTCCGATCAATCTACCGTCCGAATCTTTCGGTAAACGAACTGTTTGATGTGCAGTTGTTTAGAAACAACCCGCAGCTGAAACGCGTGGTTTACAACTGCGCAAGCGTGCAAGGGATTCGAGCTTTGGCAGAGTCGTGCCGTGAGCTTGAAGTTTTATCGCTGAACCGGCCAGTGTCGTGGTCGCGAGAGCTGGTTCTTTACGACCTGGACTCGATTGCCATGCTAGCAAAAAGCTGCTCAAGGACTCTACGCATGCTGTCAATTGGCGTTGTGGAACGTAAAGTCCTCAACGCCATTTCGACATTGAAAGAATTTGTTAATAACGGCAATGTACTAACCGACGTGTATCTCTTGTCAATGGGCAAGCCTGTCTGCAAAGGAGCAAAGCTTTGTTCCAAACAGTATATCCATGATGGGTTTTTGGTCCAATATCTGAAATCAAACAACAAGGTCAAGCAATATACAATCAACTTGGACAAGTTTAAACAAGCATATTGTAAATAATATAACTTGATAGCAAGCCACACAGTCAATACATGCATATCTATATGATTTCTGCCGTGTACCTGCCAAAAGTGTTGATCTTTTGAGCCGCACGAGAGAGTTGTGTACGGAGCAGGCAAGAACAAAACTAAGATGGGAGTTTCCCGTTAAGAAAGTCTGACTGAATTGGGAAACCCCGAGAAGGAGAGAAAACATATAAATAGACGAAGCATTCCCACCAAATATTCTTCTTCCCTACCATATACAACCCATCAATGACTTCTTCCACTCAAACTATTAAACCGTTCTGCGCATTTGTCACGCCCATTTCGCTAAGCAAGGGGTTCCCAAAGCTTGATGTGAACAGCCGAGACTTTAATCACTACTACAGTCCATGGGAACGGTGTGTCAGTAAAATCAAGGCGGGGATCCATCGAGCTGGCAAACACTTTAAGCACAGTTCGTGTGATAACAGCGTCTACACGTCTTGTAACAACTTTCACACTGCCAGTTATGGCACTGATGATACCGTGTCTGGTTATTAAAGCAAGGCTCATGAATATGTTTTATAAAACTAGTTATATGTAATAACATTTGAAACTAATCCTTCGGTAAAGTGCTCGGGAAGGTACATTTTTTTCTCGTTTATTTCTAATATATACAAGTTTTAAAAGTCCATATCCACATACACTACCATCTAGTTGGGAAAGTCTCCTTCCCTTCACTCTTGAACAAGACACCATATGCACTCAACAACGTTCTGGCTTCTGGGTCCACTTGAGCAGAAGTATGCACCGTCACATCAAACCCAAACGCCTTTGGCCACAATTCCAAGTTTCCCTCCAATTCTGGAAACAACCGCGCGTCCTCGACCGACACACCAAACGAGATGTTTCCGCCTCTATCACCACTCGAGTTGGACACCCCTTTCCAAGTCTTTGACCGCGGAAGCACAATTTCACCCAAGGTATGCAAAAACTGGCTCATTGGCCGCCCCTTGAGCGTGATTTTACACCCCATTGGCATACCCGGCCGCAGCGACCAGGTAGGCACGTTAGACTTGGAATAAACCAGCTTTGGCTTCATGCCGGTGATTTGCTGCAATTGCAACATGGCTGGGATTGTGGCATCGGCAGTCTGCTTGGCTTCCGTAGCAAACAAGTTTAGCGAGATTGCGGTAATCTCAGGCACGTTACGCCAGTCACGCACCTTAACGTCCTTGGACTCCTTGGCACGCCCTCGTGGCGATCTCATTGGCCGGTTAATGTGAAAGGGGGAAGACCCATCCCACGGCCGCAGCTTGATCCCGGATTTGTCTTCTTGCCCGTGTCGGTAGTTTATTAGCAGCATGTCGCTCTGGACTGTGTTGTAATGATGGTCCCGCAACCGGTCTGGCGCAACGGCTAGTGGTCGATACCCCGACGACTCAACGTGCGATTTGGGAGTCAACAGCTTTCGATACCGATCAGAGACCTGTGCTTTCCGGAACTTGACCATGTGATGGACAGGGTGTTTGATGGATATACCAACCTTCCCCGACGCGATTGGCGCCGAGTGGAAACACCGCTTAAAGATCATTTTTTTGTATTGTGTCGTATGGGTTTGTACGAAGGAAGAAAAATCTCCAAAAATTTTTTTTTTCCAGTTGGGAGTCTGGTCAGCCTCATCATTGGGACCAATCTCCAAGAAAAGAATAAAAAACCCAATTTTACACCACCAACTCCCGACCACCGCGATTTTTACTGCACAACTACCAGCATGAAGTTTGGCGTCCATAGAACCGAACACGAAGACGAGGATTACGACTCGCTGTGGGAAGAAAGCGAGAGCGAAAGTGAAAGCGAAGGGTACACGCCACCCCCAGAATGCGCGGTTGAGGGTGGTGAGAATGAAAATGGTGAGCCCGAGTTTGCAGATGCGTCTGTAAATGAACGAAGCTTTAAACGCCGCTCATTGTTATCAGAAGAGTTTATGAGTCCGCAACAGTCCCGCCGCGAGGTGGACCGACGCGTCGTCAGCCCAAACGCCAAACGAAGGACGATCGGGCCTAATAGTAAGCTGTTTACACAAGAACAGCTCAATTCAGAACTCAACCAGCTGACGGATATGGTGGACCAATGGTCGACCAATTTCGTTTCCAAGTGTGTAGAACTGAACGGCCAGGACCATAAACAGGTTTCCAAGAAGCAGAGCCAGTATGAAAACCAACGCAGAGACGAGCTCAACTCCATGACCCAGACGGTGGCGTCAATGACCAGCCGCCGACGCTCAAATATTCAAACAATGCAGCAAGAACGTAGACGAGTAAAGGAACTGGAAGAACAGGAAAAACGCGAAGAAGAAGAGCGAATTAGACGCGAAGAAGAGGAGCGGGTTAGACTTGAAAAGGAACGTGTTGAAGCCGAACGGAAACGCGCTGAAGAAGAGGCAAAACGTCGGCAAGAAGAACAAGAACGGTTAAAGATGGAAGAGGAGAGAAAAAAACGCGAGGCTGAACAGGAAGCAAAACGCCGGCAAGAAGAGGAAGAACAAAAACGGAAAGAAAAACAAGCCGCGGACGAGCAGAAACGACAAGAAGCAGAAGCAAAACTGCAAGAACAACAAGCAAATAACAAGAACAACAGTCAGTTTTCAAACTCCGCCGCAGTGGAAGCAGAGTACTACAACTACATGAAGGAGATTGACCGCATCAAAAATGAAATCAAGTCACCTGTTTCTGCAGATAAACAGCTCAAGAATACCTGTTTTCAAGTCAAGCGAAAGATTAAACCAAAACTAGGCCAGCTCACCACCTCAATGTCAAAGGTCAAGACCATCATTGACGAAATGCAACAAATCTTTAACGAAGCCAGGTCGATTAATGAAATTGTCTACTTGTGGGCCCTCAACTTTTTCGCCAAGGCTGTGCTGCAACAGGCCGAGACTGAGGCTACAGTATCGCCACACGCGGCAATGCCGGTAGGGATTTTGACAACACAAATGATGCAGTTTTTTCCCGAGCTAGTACCGTTACAAATCGCTCGGTTTGTTAAACGATGCCCGCAAGTAATTGGATTCGTTTGTAATATTGACACTGAGCAAGGCCGCAAGCGTATGGGGTGGAGAAAGCGCGATGAAAAATGGGAAGACGAAACTCAGTATTGCGAACGAATAGGCGGCATGACTTCAGTCTGGGCTGTAATCACCCAGCTACGCTTCTCGGTACAGTCTCAAAAGAAGCACCCGTACCCAATATCAAACGCGTGGGTGTACTTGTCACGCCAGGTTAACAAACCTACCGAGCAATTAACCAATGATGCATTCAGCTCGGTGGCCGCCTGGTGGGATATCAGCGCCCAACGATTTGTGGACGCGTTTGGCAAACAAGGCGTTAAAATGCTAATGCTGGTTTGGGATGAATGGACCAACGCGGCCGCTGACCATAAATTCCCTGCAGCTGCTCGTTTACGCTTATTGGGAGAAGACTGGATGAAGAGTGGCACACTAGGCTCCAAAATCGACATGGCAAAGTAAGCCACCCCCCCCATTTTTTGTTTTATATTATTTATCAAATTAAAAAAAAAAACTCATCTTTTTAGAAACAACTTGTAAAGCACCGCGCCAGTCACTACAGCCCGCAGGACCATTGTCAGCTTGACTGCGCTTCGTAGATACCAGAAATACCCGTCTAGAAGCTTGGAAACGTAGTCCATTTGCCCGGCGTGATACCCAGATGATTGAGATAGGGTGATTTCAGTGTGTTGGTTTCGTAGGTACCGTCTAGTAATGAGCCATAGAATGAACCGCGTATCCCAAGCTTTGAACGTTGGCATTCTTACTGCCTTGACAGTTTGACCTGGCTTGACGAGCTCAAAAAAGTCGGTTAGGAACCCTAGTGTCAAGCCCCATAGTTTGTATGGCGGGGGTGCTGCATTCGACATTTTGGAAAACTCGGTTGGGTTCAGGGTGATTGAGCCGAATAGTAGCTCGCCTACGCTATACTTGATCACCGTGTTGACACATTCTGGTAGGTACTTGCTGGCAAGTCTATCCCCGATGGCGACTTGTTCGTTTGACGCGTTTACTGGGTCCAGAAGCTTTCGGATTGGGAGCCAAAACGCAGTGGCCACTTCACTCGGTTGAATATTAAGAGGTTGGTTCTCGGTCATTAGGAATACAAATGGACATAGTGTCATGATTGCCCGGCTTCCAAACGAGACTTTGACTAGTCGCTGGTCTAGCGGGCCAATATATGCTGCGTTGGTGTTTAGGTCCAACCCCACTTCTTCAAACGTTTCTCGAACCGCACAAATAAGATCTGAAGCGTCTTCAGGGTCACGACGGCCGCCAGGAACTGCAATATGCGAGCTCCACCGATCACGCTCGCTGGTTGCTCGTTTAATGAATAGCATCTCGGCATTGTTATATGTGTTGGCGTGTTGGGCGGCTAGCTTGTCAAGGACCTGAGTCACTGACTCGGACGGAGATGGTTTGAAATCCGGAACACGTATGACAATGGCTACCGAGCTTCGCTTAGGCACATCCTCTTCTTGTACATGGTACTCATCTCGCTGACTAACCCGCCGAAGCCCTTCTAGAATGTCCATCTTGTGGATATTTTGTGTGTGTGTCAAAAGGGAGAGAACTCGGCTCCGAAATGCTGCTGCTTTATCAGCCCCGACTATTCGACCCTTGATCATACCTTTTTTTAATATTTATATATTACCGGTTGAAACGTATCAGACAGTGTAATTGAAATATATAAAGACAAAAACGCGTGCTGCTTAGCTTGGTAACTCACTATCCTTCAATCGGCGTTTATATGCTAATTCAGGAAATCTTATCGGAACCGATTTTTTTTTTTTTTTTTGTGAATTTTGAATTTGAATTTTTGTAATCTTTCATGCGCAAATTTCTTTCACACATTAGATTTCCAAGCAAGGTCTTTGACTTGCTCACACCCACTTCGCTCTTGCATACTAAACGTACCATGTCACGAGAAGCACGACCGCAGATAGCTGGCGGCGACACACCAACCGAACCATTCCCACTACGCCTAGACTCCACGATCATTGCTGGGTTTGGCCGAGGTTCGTCTGACTTGGGGTTCCCTACTGCTAATATCCCCCAGCAAGCCTTTGAGCAGCTACCGGTCAAAGAGACTGGTATTTACTACGGGTACGCTCGGGTGTACAACAATACGGAGGAAAAGCTACCGGAGGACCAGTGTGAAGCCCGCCGGAAAGTAGAGTACACGTATGGGACGAATATTGAGACTCGGGATGATGGTGGGGTTTATCCTATGGTGATGAGTGTGGGGTGGAATCCATTCTACAACAACAAGCAGAAATCAGCCGAGGTGTATATTATCCATGACTTCCATTCCAAGCTGTTTTACGGGGCAAACCTCAAGCTCCTGCTTTTGGGGTATATCCGTCCAGAGCTTGATTATGTTTCCAAAGAGGCATTGATAAATGATATTAATACAGATGTGCAGGTTACACTAAACTCGCTTGACCGCCACGAGTACCACAAGCACAAAAACGATGCATTCTTTCTATCGTAACTTTTTGGCACTAGCATCGCTCTTTTCAACAAGCGGGTCAGCCGACTTGTTGAGCCGCCGCTTGACCGCCTTGATCATTTTGTAATACCAATAGACGTTTAATATGTCCAACAACAAGTTGGAGAATAGAATAGATACCGCGATCCAAGTTGGGTGTGAGGACCGAACGGCCGGATGCAAGACATCCTGTGCCAGACAAGCCGCTTGGTAAAAGCCCCACAAAATTCGGCATACCGGGAAGGTGATTAGTAAAATTACTCCGTTAATCTTTTGCACAAATTCCGGAATGACACCGGCTGGCAAGTGGCCCGCAAACCAATGAATGTTCACAAACGGGGTGGACAGTTCAAATAATAAAAAGAGTGGGCCATAATACAGTATAAACGGCCGGAAGCCTTGGATATACACGAATAATGAACCCAGCCCGTGGATCAAGAACCCCAGCCCAAACAGCTTGAAATATCTAATACAGATGTAAGTGTCCCATAAAAAGTATCCGGCAGCCATGGCTGTGACAAAGCCGCAGTATGGCGTATACCCGTCCACCCGGTCTTTGGAAAGAACTGGATCATTTTCGAGTATGAGCGGCGCACTCAGACCCAAAATGACAATACACTGCACCATTGACACCACGTGCACGTCAAAGTTGAGCTGGGTGCGTTGCGACATTGATTTGTACGACTTGATTAGGTACGGCGATAGAATCCTTGACAGCGTGAAGATGATATTGTAGACGGCAAACGCCAGAATCACTTCGTGGAAGTGGAATGGCAGCGCTCGAAGTCCAAACTTCATTGAGAACGCCACCACTTCTTGTGTGAAGAACGGAAAGTGGAGATGCCCTAGCGGGTCGTAGAATACCATGGCTTGTTGTCCAAAAGCTGTTAACTTTCCAAAATATTAATTGTTGGGGGGGGGAAAGAGAGAAAGAGAGAAAGAGAGAATTCTTAAGCACATAATTTTTTCTTCTTCCTTTCCCTCCTTTCTCCGGGCCTCTAGCCGGCCTCAAGCGCTAGCCGAGCTCGGCCACTCACTTGGGACCCGCTGGGAATTTAGGTCTCGAGATCAATAAAAACGGTAAACAAGAGAGAACAGAACAAGGGGGGCGGCTGACACTATATAAGTGTGGTACACGTGGGTCATGGGGTAGTATAAGCCTTTATATACGTTTATATATATATACGCGAAAGGAAGAAAAAAAGAGAAGCGAATGGTTTCGTGTCTTAAACTACTGCATTTCACTGTACACGGCCTAAGCTTAGATTTTTGATCAACAATTTTGTTGAGAGAGCGCCGTTTCTCGCTGCCAGTAAAATTTCTTTTCCTCCCACTAAATTTTGCAGCGCTGGCCACGAGTATAAAAATTTGCAATTTTCACATTCACAATTAGAGCACAACCTCCTGACAACAACTTTTTACTTCACTAAAAGAACAAAAAGAGAAAGAAAAAAATGCCATCATTTAAACTATTGTGCCTAGGTAACCCATTGCTAGATTTGCAAGCCAATGTCGACCCATCGTTTCTGACCAAGTACGACTTGAAGGCCGATGATGCTATTCTAATTGAAGACAAGCACAAGCCAGTCTTTGATGAAGTGTTGGCCATGTCAAACAAGCACATTTTGGCCGGCGGTGCTGCCCAAAACGCTGCTCGAGGTGCCCAATACATGCTACCAGAAGGTTCTGTTGTGTACTTTGGCTCTGTCGGCAATGACAAGTATGCCCAAGAATTGCGAGCCGCCAATGACGCTGCTGGTGTCTACTCCAACTACATGGTCCAACAAGATGTTGCCACTGGTAAGTGCGCTGCTCTAATCACTGGCGACCACCGATCTTTGGCCACTGATTTGGGTGCCGCCAACCACTACAAGGTTGACCACATGAAGCAACCAGAAAACTGGAAGATTGTTGAGGATGCTCAATTCTACTATGTCGGTGGTTTCCACTTGACTGTGTCTCCAGAAGCCATGCGACATTTGGGTGAACACGCTGTTGAGCAAAACAAGCCATATGTCATGAACATTAGCGCTCCATTCTTGCCAACCGTGTTTAAGGAGGCCTTTGACTCTGTCTCTCCATACTGGGATTACTTGATTGGTAACGAATCGGAAGCTTTGGCTTATGCTGAAGGCCACGGTCTAGAAACCACCGACATTGAGGAAATCGCCAAACACTTGTCCTTGTTGCCAAAGAAGAACACTCAACGACCACGAGTTGTTTGCATCACTCAAGGTACTGACGACACTATTGTCATTACCGCTGATGTTGAGAAGCAAACCACTGAAGTCAAGAAGATTTCTGTCCACAAGATTGACAACTTGGTTGACTCTAACGGTGCTGGTGACGCGTTTGCTGGTGGGTTTATGGCCGGTCTTGTCCAAGGCCAAGCTTTGGAAAAGTCTGTTGACATGGGCCAATGGTTGGCTGCCTTGTCCTTGCAAGAAGTTGGCCCATCTTTCCCAGTCCCAAAGAAGACTTATTAAAAAAAAAAAAAAAAGACCTAATCTTCCAAAAGCTCAACGCTTTTTGAACGATGATTTATTTATAACGATTTTGACGAAATATTAAAGAAGTATATAGATTCAACTCCCACTGTAGAAATTATAAGAATGAAAAAAAATAAACAACTTGGATAATAACCAATGCTTTTATTTATTTATTAAAACTTGTACAAAAAGTCGAGCTCATGCTCAGCTGGTGCGAAAAACTCGGTATTGATAGTGGTAGACTTTTGTGCGTTCATATCTCGCGGCTTTAGTTTGCATCGATCAGAATGCCGCAGCTTGAAAGTGTCGCAAATGTTGCTAGCAGATACATGCCGGTTCGTCGCCGTAATTGCCGTCTCTTTTTCGTCATATCGCGGCGGCGGTAGTTGTGCGGCCGCATTATTCTCGTGCGACTTTAACGGCATCAGCTTCTTCTTCTTCTTATCCTTACGCTGGATCGACTTTCGTAGCGATGATAGAAACGCCCGTGGTTTTGCAGCAGCTTGTGCCACGACGTTACGCTCGGCAGTCATGTCTACACAGTGTGTTAGTCTTTTTCCAAACTTGGGTTTCAGCCGCACGTACCCATATCGCCTTGAATGAAATGCTTCTTGTGGTTACAGTAATAGTAATGATAATGGTGATGAACATTGACCCCAGAATTTGCTGACATGGTATGCGTGTGTTTGTGTGTAGTCTCTAAGCGGTGTTTATACTAGCAGGGGGGAGGTTGGTGGCAAATAAAATAAATAAAAAAAGTTTAAGCGCTGATGTGATGTGAAGAAGGTAAAAAAAAAAGAGAAAACTTCCGGATCATTCAACATCACTAGAATAATCAATCAACTTTTTAGGCGCCGCCGCCTTCTTTTTAACATGAACGCGTCGTTTTTTATGCGTGTTTTTGACAAACGCACCCAGATCAATCTTCTGTTTTGTGCGTTTCAACCGTTCCAAACGCATCCTCTCCAACCCATCCTTCAATTCCTGTTGATTCTCGCGTTCCCGTTTCTGATGCTTTAACTTGTACAACTCGTACTGATCCACACGCTCTGGTCGTTTGCTCTTCTCTATCTGAGCGCGCTTCCTTCTCTCCTGTGATCGCTTTATCCGGCTCTCCTTGAGCTTTGCAAACAACGACTTGGGCCCATACGTGTTGGCGCTGCTCATTTCGTGAGTAGTGTGGGAGTGAAGGAAGGAAGGAAAGAAAAAAAGCGTTAATTAACAATTGGGAAGAATCACACAGTAAAAATAAAACATCAAAAAAAGAATATACAGTTTTATTTTTTTATTATTTTTATTCTCATCTTCTCTTTCAGGTTTTACATAGTCATTAAAAATAGGTTAAAAAAAAAAATAGAATATCACTTTTTTTTATCACGTTTATCGCTTGGCAGCACCCAAAGTTGGAACACCCTTGCCGGCAGATCGGTGGTTTCGCACTCGCAATCCCATCCAGTGTCGCAAACCTCGGTGAGCTCGAATCTTCTTCAATCGTTCCAAATCGTCTCGCAAAGCAGATTCCAATTGATTGACTAGCAAGTGACCGTGCTTACCAGTGGTGAAATCCTTTTGTCTATTCAAGAACCAGGATGGAATCTTGTATTGAGTTGGGTTTTGGATAATGGTGACGATTCGTTCCAATTCTTCAACGGTCAGTTCACCGGCTCGCTTGTGCAAGTTAACATCAGCCTTCTTGCAGACCAAGTTGGCGTATCGTGGACCCACACCTCGAATTTGGGTCAAGGCGTAGACAACCTTGATCTTACCGTCAATGTTGGTGGACAACAGACGCAAGATATGTTGGAAGGAGTTCTTTTCGGTGACAACCAAAGTCATTATGTCGTTGTATGTGTTGGGTGTTGTTGAGTCGTCGTCGGGTGGGCTCGATGGTCGTGAAGAGAATTTGGGTGTGTGAGGGTGAGTGGGTTGGGACCTTTCTTGGGGGGGGGGAGCCGGCAGCGGGCGGCGGCCGACACAGTCCACCACACAATTTTTTTTTTTTTACTGAGCCACGCGTGCGCAGGTTTATCTCCCATTTTTTTTTTCTACTGAAAATTTTTTTCCAAAATTTACACCCCATTCACGTTAGGGCTTTTCCGTTTTGGGATATATACCAACAAAACGAATAAAAACAAAGCCCTAACGGTTTCTGCAATCTATATTGGCCCATCCCGTGACGGGAAATAATTTCCCAACCACATCCTAAACCTGAGGCTCAAACATCACCACACACACAAAAACACACACAAAAAAATGAAAGTAGACGTACCTCGCGACAAGCTGTTGACAAACTATGAAGTGTTGGACCACATTGCACAAGTAAAGCAGAGACACCGAACGGCGCCGCAGATTCTGCAGAGCCAGAACTTTGAGACGATCCTGCTAGAAGTGCAATCATACCTGCGCGACCGACCAACTGGGAAACCAGGTCAGGAACAAAAAAAAGTGAATATTGAAAAGATGGTGCGCCAGTTGGTGCCAATGGGGCTGGAAAAGGCGGAAATCCTACAAATCATTAACAGTGCGCCAAACTCGATGCCCATTCTGTTCGCAATCGTGGAGGAATGCGATCAACGGTTGACGGAAGATCAGATGCAAACAATTATCGACCTATCTGATGAATTACTAGGACAAGAGCCGGTGCCTGAAGCTCAAGAAGAATAAGCCTCTCTTTTTTTTTTTCCACTTCTCTTGCTGCTCATTATCACGCATTTTTTTTTATTATTTATTTATTCTATCAATGTTTTCGTACACCCGATACAATGTCGTCGACGCGCAACAACATGCATGCGCTTTCAACGGCGGTCTTGATGGATTGAAGTTTGATAACTTCTGGTTCCCACACGCCATACTCGTTCATGTCAACAACCTTGCCATTGTCGCCATCAACACCATATGTATAGAAACCTTCAGCGTGTTTAGCACGTAGCTCAGTCAATACACGAATAGCGTTACCGCCGCAGTTTTGAATCAATGTACGAGGAATAACCTCCATAGCGTCGGCAACGGCCTTGTATGGCCATTGCGCGACCCCTTCAATTGCCTTTGCCTTTTCGGCAAGTTTGACAGAGATTGCCATTTCAGTAGCGCCACCGCCTGGGGCTAGACGAGGTTCAAAAAAGACATTTCTAGCAACGGCCATGGCGTCTTGCAAGTTTCGTTCAATCTCGTTCAAAATGTCCTTTGAAGGTCCACGTAGCAACACTGTGCAAGCACCTGGGTCCTTGCACTGAGTAATGAATGTAAAGTACTCGTCGCCAATCAGTTCAATGTTGAACAGACCGCAGTTGGTGCCGATATCTGATTCACGGATATCCTCCACACGGTTAACGATGGTGGCGCCAGTAGCTCGGACAATTCGGTTATTGTCAGTCTTTCGGACCCGTCGCAATGCAGTAATGTTGTGTTTTAGCAAGTAGTGTTGGGCTAGATCAGACACACCCTTCTCGGTAATGACCAAGTCTGGCTGTGCGGCAATAATAGATTCGCACATAATCTTAACCTGCTCCTCTTCAATCTGTAGCACTCGGTTCCAGTCCGACTCCTTGGTAATCTCAATAGCGGTTTGCGATTCACCCTTCTTGTATTCCAATGGACAATCCAACAACAACACACGAGGGTTTTCAATCCGTCTACGCATCTTTGGGTGGGTAATGTCCTTGTTGATCATGACACCGTCCAAAACACGGGAATCTTCAATCTCGCCACCTGGAATCTTTTCAACACGTGCATATCGCTTAACATCCACCTCCTTTTGTCCATCGTCCTTGACAACGGTTCGAACGGCAGTCAGGGCCAATTTACACATCAAGTCGCTCCATCGAGCAGAGAATTTAGTTCCAATTGAGGCGGAGATGAGCTTGAGCATTTCCGGGTCGTCATTCACATTGACTGGGGTCGACACTTCATGAATCACCTCCAAAGCGTCCTTCAACGCATCCTTCAGGGCCTGGATAATCACCACCGGGTGAATATTCCGTTCCACGTGTGGGAAAGACTGCGCAAGAATCTCCCCAGCAAGGATAATCACCGTCGTGGTGCCGTCGCCAACTTCCTCATCTTGTGTTCTGCTCAACTCAATCATGGATTTGGCGGCGGGGTGTGTCACTTCAATCTCTCGTAGAATGGCTCGCCCGTCATTGGTCAGTACAATCCCGCCAACTGGGTCAAGAAGCATCTTCAGCATTGCCTTTGGCCCGAGACATGTTCGTACAATGTCCGCGACGCTGTGTTGTTGTTAGTTTCAATTGTTCTTTTTTTTTTTTTTTTTTTTCCTTCGTGGAAGGGAAAAGAATAAAAAAATATGCATACGCTTTGGCGGCTGTAATGTTGGATGTTTGGGCCTTTCGGCCGGTCTGGCGCTCATTGCCAGCGTCTAATTGGAGTTAGTCGGTTGAAATTCATTGTCAGTCACGTACTCATAACCACCACTGGTGCTTGCATTTTTGGTATATATGTGTTGTGTGGTGAATAAAAGTTTTGGATCTTTTTTTTTTCGTCGTGTTGTGAACAGAAGATTTTGAAAAACTTCCCACCTGTAAGGCCTTCGCGCGCGCGTCAGGGTGAAAATTGGAGATTTCCCAACTGGAAGAAAGCAAGAGCTCTATAGGAGGAAAAATCAGGTGAGATGAAGGTCACGTGTGGTATTTAAAGGGGGGGAAAGAAGGAGTATCCGGATTGCGGCTCGGTATTAATACCAGCAAGCGTACATACCGTCCAAATTACCAATAATAACATGTAGATGGGAAACCTCAATCAGCTTTGATCACTACGCTCGCAACAACTGTCAGCCTAGGCAAGCTTATGCGTGCAGCGCGTCCACGTTACCGTGAATTCGGCAGTCGTCCATGGTGATAAAACAAGTACGGCAACGCGAGGTTGAAAGTGCGGCTCGAGGTATACGCCTATCTTCTAAAATATCGATTAAACCTTAGCTAGATGGGAGCTGTGAGTGAGATGCCAAATTAAGAAAACCCCTGGATAAAACCGGCTGTTAAATTTAGACTGTCCAAGTAAGACCTTATATATAGATTTTGGGCCGCATTTTACTACAAACACTTCCAGGCTTGCAATTGATGAGTGCCTAGCCAATTTGCACGCATGTCTACTAGACGACACGAAACTTTATAAGCTTCTAGTACCTCGAGGTATTTCAAATTTAGAAAAAATACGACATGTGCTTCCGGATGTTCACACGTGGATCTACGACATGCATGGAAGCGGGGTCCGGAGCTTAGTTATATATCTTAAGCTTAGGCGCGGATCTTACCCAAAAGGACACGGGTCGGTATATATACTATATAGTTTTTTTTACATGCATGCATACCGTCCACCGTGACACGTCACACCTCTGCCCGAGATATCCCAGCTTCTAGCTCTAGACCAATGGTTCTCTCATTTGGCAGTTATGCGGCTCGGCATTCGGTCGAATTCGAAATCTCCTCACAGTCCTT
>JAJLUJ010000069.1:0-14700 GCA_030564235.1 Blastobotrys elegans
TACAAGGCCTTGATAACAACGTTCTTGTGGGATAGAGATATCCTTTCACGGACGGGCGGCGTATACGCGTAATGAAACATGCATTCGAATCCCGTTTCAGGAATACATATATATGTGCACGTGCGAATTAATATATATCTATAGATAGCGGGAATTCGTACGTTAATTTATAGGTATACATATATGTACTATAGCGCGCCAAATTGTACATACACAATTTTTTTTTTGGATCCTACATAATGTAAACCCCTCATTATACAAATATTCTTTCTCAATTACGAACAGAAATCGTGACTAAGGCCTTTAGTGATTGGGAGCCAAGGGGAAGAGTAAATTTCGGTAACAAAAGGAGTGTTTTTGTCTATACCTTATGGTACCACCAAATTACTCAATAGCCATTTGGAAGAGAAGGTCTTAATTGCGGTATCAAGCATGAAAAAGAAACTAAGAACAATTCGGTTTTTTTAAAAAGCAAAACGGGTCAAAAAGCCACGACCAGCAATTAACTTATAAATATCTTATAAACTGAACCCAGCGACAGACAAACCCACCCCCTCTCGAAATGAAATGAAATGAATTGAATTGAGTTGAATGATTCCCATCGTTGATGATATAAAACACCTTGCTTTTTTTGAGGGGGAGTTGAGTTGGAGTAAGTGAGGGAGCCCTTTTCGTTACTTCTTTTTCTCGCCCAAGCTCACACTTTTAATAGATGAAAAACACATCCACCATACAAGTCTAAACAGCTCCAGGCTAAGCTCACTATATTTCTTTTTTGCGAGTGTTGTCTCTTATTCAACCCTTTTTTTTTTTTTTTTTTTTTTTTTTTTTTTTTTTTTTTTTTTTTTTTTTTTTTTTTTTTTTTTTTTTTTTTTTTTTTTTTTTTTTTTTTTTTTTTTTTTTTTTTCCTTTTTTTTTTTTTTTTTTTTTTTTTTTTTTTTTTTTTTTCTTTCTTCCTTTTGTTAACCAACACCTCATCCAAACTAATCTCTTCCTTAACCGGGTTGACAAATTGTATATTCATCTGTATTATATTCATCAACACTTTGTTTTATAAAAGAGGGATCTGTTTTCTATTGATGAAGAGATCTAATCCTATAGACTTTGAGTTCAATCTTTTATCAGCAACGGGGGAACGCAACGTTTTTTTATTATTATAGACCTCAAAACAGGCACAAAACCACCTCTCTGGATCGTTCAAATTACGGGAGGCGACGATAATTACTCAGTGATTATCAATCGATAAAAGAGACAACAACAAAAAAAAAAAAAAAAAAAAAAAAAAAAAAAAAAAAAAAAAAAAAAAAAAAAAAAAAAACAATCACAAAATACCGTAACGATCAACGCGCACAACACGTCTCGTCCAACTACCCCCAGCCTAAATTCACCGGTCGGTTCTTCACAACAGCAGCCACAAGCCTCCACCCCAAATCACGATCCACAACCACATCAATCACAACCCGCTGAAGGTTCTTCTACTAGCCAGCAATCATCACTACACCAACACGTGTTAACTCAACCAACATCCCCACGAGTTCCTCAATCTCAATTCCGTGGATTCTATCAACAACAGGCCGCCCAACCGACCGGTGTACGCGACCAGCAATCAGAAGGCCAAGACTATTATCAACAGCATTCTTTTTCCAATCAAGAGGGCAACCAACAGCAACAACAACAACAACAACAACAACTTCCATCTGTTGCTCAACATTATGAACAGCATAGCCAAGAGCATCAACAACAGCAGCAGCAGCATCAACAACAACAACATCAACACCAACACCAGCCTCACCCTTACTACACACCGTACCAGTCTAATCAAATGCAGCAGGTTCCATCACCTCAGCAACAGCATTATGCAATAAGTTCGCCGTATGGGAATCAGCAGCAACCACAGCAGGGAGTGGTGGTGCCTCCTCCTCCTCCTCCTCCTCCGCCGCCGCCGCCGCAGCAGCAGCAGCAGCAGCAACCGCCGCAGCAACAACAACAACAGCCAGGGGTGCAGTATCCACCGGAATATAGATATGCGCAGCAGCCGCAGATGGGTGGTAATATAGGTGCTCCGTTGCGGCAATATGGGGGGTATCAAGAGCAGCAGTACCATGGCGGTTTTCAGTCCAGCCAACAGCAGCAGCCCCAACCCCCGGGTGCGGCGCAAATGGGAGGGGGAGGACCAAGCGGCGCGCCACCTCCTCCGCCTCCACAACCACAACAACCACAACAACCGCAACAACAACAACAACAGCAGCAGCAACCGCAACAACAACAACCACAGCAAATGGAGATGGCGGGACTACACACGGGCGGTGTCAATTTAGCCCTCCAATTTCCTTCCATGACTAACAATATTCAAGTGACGTCCAACTCGCCTGGGCAGCAACCGCCACCTGGGATTCGACCAAAAGTGACGACAACATTATGGGAAGGTGAAGGCACGTTGTGCTTCCAAGTCGAGGCGCGTGGAATCTCGATTGCTAGACGAGGCGATAATAATATGATTAATGGCACGAAGTTGTTGAACGTGGCGAAAATGACGCGTGGACGACGAGACGGAATTCTCAAGGCTGAGAAGGTGCGGCATGTAGTCAAGATTGGTACAATGTATCTAAAAGGGGTTTGGATTCCGTACGAACGAGCGTTGGAGTTTGCCGAGAAGGAGCGGATAGTTGACGAACTATACCCATTGTTTGTGGCAGATATTAACGTGTTTTTGTACCATCCAATGAACTACACCCGGACCATTCAAGTTTTGGCGGCTGCTGAACGGAAAAAGCAGCTCGACGCGGCAAGGCAACAAGCGGCTCAGCAACAGCACCAACAAATGCTTGGTGGTGGTTCTGCTGCTGGTCAGCAGCCGCCTCCGCCTGAACAACGTCCTCAGCTTTCTAACATGCCATGGCAGCAGCAGCAGCAGCAGCAGCAGCCACCAGACGATAGACGGTTGATGCAGTCATGGCAGCAGCAACAACAACAACAACCTCAATACCAACAGTACGCGCCAGCTGGACCTAGCGGGTATTATCCTGGTCAACAGCAGCAACAACAACAACATCAACAACAACAACCTCCTCCTCCTCCACCGCCGCCGCCTCACGCGGCTGATAGACAACAACAGCCTATGCCAGGTTCATCGTCTCAACATCAGCAAGGTTATGAGCAGCCTTCAAGTTCGACACCGTCTGGTCATCCGTCTTCGGGGTTATTGCAGCCACCGCGGTTGGCACTGCCGTTGCCAGGCTTGCAACAGCAGCAAGGACCGGCGCAGCAGTTTGATCCGACACAGCAGCACCAGCTGCCGCCGCCTCATCATCATCAGCAGCCGCAGCAGCAGCAGCAACACGAGAGTCCGCTGCTAAATGTCAAGCCGGGGAGTCCAGCACCTCCTCCTCCGCCGCCACCACCGCCACCGGACGCTGATCATTCGCAATAAAAATACAAAAGTAGGTGCACACTGATCAAAATATGTATATATACGTGAATCTGAATCGCCGCGCCTCTTTTTTGTTCTATTCCTGTGTTAGTTACTATTAGCGCTGATGTAAATTTTAAAAGTACTCAATCGGTTAAACTGTTGCTGCTTGAGTAATTGCTCTTTTTTTTTTTTTTTTTTTTTTTCTTCCCTTCAGCAAGTGTTGTCCTTGCACACTATACAAGCTCGGGTTGTGGCGATGGTGGAGGCCCAGGTATGAGCCGGGTTTCGTGATGGGGTTTCTAGTTGTGCATCATGGTCATGGCAATTTAAGCGTCCTGTAGGTCCCAAACCCACTGTCGTCAGATTGATCCGTTCGTTTGGGCAATCATTTATCAGGCAATCGAGGGAGGAAGTTTGATGTGAATATGCCGACCAAATAATCAAAGAAAAAGAGCCTTTGCGGGCGTTTAGTACTGCCTTTTTCCAGAAAACCTTATTGCGCTGGTCTTTGATATTTTTTCGAGTGCATATATGCCCATCCCACTTTCGTGTAAAAAAAAAAAAAAAAAAAAAAAAAAAATATATATTTAAATAAAAGAAACATGGAGATTGGAAGGGGATTTGTGAAAAGTGAAATATTACTCCATGGCCGGTTATTCTGATGGGTAACGGAAACCATCGAGATGGGCTTTTGGGAGTAGTTTTTTTCTTTCTTTCTGAGACACTAACCACGAGCTAGCTAGTTGGGGGGACGCGATGCGGCTTACGATTCGACGCGCGGTTCAAAAACTTTCTAGGATATATCAGCTTCCGGAAAGGCTTTCATCTCCTCTCCTCTCCTCTGCTCTCTCTCTTTTTTTCTTTTTCTTTCTTTCTTCCCGTTTAGTTAGAAATTTATCAATAGGAAACCAGCCATTACACTAGAGGGTTGAGTGTATGGAGGGAGCGCGTTCGAACGGTTAGCCACTCCAAATGTCTCATCGAACAACCTTTTGTTTGAATTTCCCCTGTGAGACACGTGCATAGCACACAGTTTGATGCATCCGGTAGTCTTTTTATTTATATCTCTTTATTATGTGCCATAGGGATATATATTTCCACGTTCGAATCTTTTTTCAGGGTCTTCACACTCAGGGATATATGCTACCACAAACCGTTACTGGCGTTGCTAGACCCCCAATTTATATACAACCAACAAGTTCACAATGGGTTGAGGTTTTTTTTCGCCAGTCTGGGCTTATACAAGCCGGAGAAATTGGCACACCTCTCCCAAAAAAACGACCACGTCAGATGAGAATCATAACTCTACGCGAATAATTACACGAACGCGCACAATTGTCTTAACATGAGACAATCTCACACTAGTAACAACAACAAAACAAAAAAAAAATAATAATATTCATCTTTTCTTATACATAACCCCTCTCTCTCTCACACACAACTATACAATGCTCCAAATCTCCTCCTCATCCTCAATCTCATCACTCATCACTTGCTCTTCATCACCGCCTTGTTCCAACCGATCTCGCACCGACTCTGCCAGCCGCACGGCAACTCGTTTAGTGTAATCGCCCACGCTTCGAGGTTGCATTGGTGGCTTGAACAGCTGAGGCTTTGTTTGGGCTTGGCCAAACCAGGTTTCAAATGTTTTGTGGTCTTCTGGCTCTTGCACCAATCTCAGCACAGCTAGATAGCACTTTTCAGCAGCCAACTTTACAGGAATGATGGTATCCCGAACACACCCAAACACGGCGATCACCACCAGATCCAAATGTGGAGCAATATACTCCTTGTAATTGTAACGTGCCAATGCTCGAGTCACCACCAACGCGAGTCGTCGCGAATCTGGAGAGTTGGATGGGTTGGTCTTGTCCATACTTGATACAAGAGTTTCCATAATAGCTTGGACAGACGACTCATTAGTAGTATTACACAGACCGCCCAAACAGAGCTTGCCCAACGCCAACAAGGCATGTTCAGCGACAAACGTCTGGTCATCCTTGGTGCGAGCTAGCAAGAATTCTAGCAAGTCACCACTACTAGCACATGGTTGGACTTGCGACCCGCCAAGCTTGAGTATACAGTTGATGGCCAGAATGTTAAACTTTTTGTTGTTGGTATTGTCATCATGCAGCATCTTTTTGGTAATCTTCAAAGCCTCGTCCTGTTCCAAAACGGCAACCACACCACCCAAACACTTGGCCAACATGACTAGTTTGGAGTCATCACTTGTAGACGTCTTGGCCACTTGCTCATTGACAAACACAATCAAGCTAGACTTTGACGCGGAGCTCAAGTTGCCACCGGCCTTGGTGACAATCTCAGACAGGGCATCGTGCATGGCACCAATGACACCATCATCTTGAGAAGATTTGGCAGTGGAGATGAGCTCGGTAACCAATGGGTCGATCCGTGCTTGCAAAGTGATCAACGTGCCCAGTGCCTTTGCGGCTCGAGTTCGCAAAACTTCATGGGAAGGATCACTCAAACTCTTGGCAAAGGTTCGCTGCAACTGTGGCAAGAATGGTTTCAAGAATTGAGGAATCTTGCTCAATAGCTCGTTCAAAGTGTACAAAATGGCAGCCTTGACGTCTGATGGGAACCGTTCGCCAATTGTTCGAATCAATGGACCAACCATTTGGGTAACGTACGGTTTGAGCTTGTCTGGCTCGGTTCGCTGCACAATATCTGCCAAACCCAGCGCAGATTGTTCACGCTCAGCATTAGACCCGTACATCAACCCTTGCAAAAACACTGGCATGATACAGGATGGACCTTTTGGTAGAGCAAACCCGGCCAATTCTTGACCTGGCTTGCCGGTTTGGGCCAGTGAGTGCTTGGATACTCTGACCAGATCCATGAGCTCGTTTTTGGGTGTTTGAGCAATCAATGCCGACAATGCAGTAAACGCACCTTGCACAACTTGTTGGTCTGGCTCGTCAAGAGCATGAATCAACATGCTAACCCAGTCTTGCACATACATGGAGTAGTTTAGCGTGCTGTTGGCAAAGAAGTTGGCCATGTGCTTGAATGTTAGTTCCCGCTTCTTGACTTCTTCATGCTTGCCCAATGTGATCAAGTGCTGCATCAATTGGTGAACACCTTCATCGTGAACCACCGACAACAAGACAGTATCCAAAGACTCGCTAATCTGCTCATCTTCTTCAACAATCAATGCATCAATCAAGGAATTGATTATAGACGCCAACCGCTTGTACAAACTGGTACCAGACACCGTAGCCAACGAGCCCAACGCTGAAGCCTTGAATGCAGTCATTGGTGGGGTTAGCAAGGTTGGAATCAAGACTGGGAACACGACATTGCTCTTTGTTGCCATCATTTCCTTCAAGGCCGCAAACGCATTGGTGCCGTATACTGGGTCTTGCATTTGCGAGATCAAGTGCGGCAGAATTTGGTCCACCGCCGCATTTCCAACAGTCTCTTGCAAAGTGTCAAATGCACTGGCAGCCGCTTCTCGCACTTGAGGATCGGAATCAACCAACGCTTCTCGCACAATCTTAATGATAACGTCCTTGTATTCGTCCATGGATTCTTCATTTGCGCTCACAATCAACTCGCTCAACGCAATACAGATACCTTGTTTGGCATCCGAATCAGACGATTGCAAACCCTTCTCCAAAGTTGGCAATAACTCGGATAAAGCGTTTGTACCAACTCGTCGAACCAACTCGCCCAACGTGGCGGCACCAATAGCTCGGTGTTCCATTTCCGAGCTGGCCAACCGCCGAATGACAATCTGGGTAAGAGCTGGCAAAATCTCCTTGACGGTTCGGGGAGTGTTTGCCACCAAACTCTTCCACACTTCAATAGAGGCAGTTCGTACCTGACCAGAGGTATCGGATCGACAGACAAACAAGGCCGCCAAGATTCGCGATTTCCGCTCTTCGCCAAGCACCACGGTCAATTGCTTGTTGACTTGGCCAGCAGTAGACGAATCGACTTCATCGCCACCACTGCTGCTGATACCAGTGACTTGGTACAGCAAATCACCAGTAAGTTCAACCGATGACAATCGGATTCGATGGTTAACGTCAGACAAGCCACGCTCCAATTCTGGCAACAACAAATCGACAGCCTTGGTGGAGTAGTTTCGAACAATCAACCGACCAGCCTTTAGGGCTTGTTCTCGAACCCCCTCGACCGAATCGGCCAAACCGGTTAGAATTGGTGGAATGATTTGGTTCAAGTACGGGCTCAATGATGAACCAAAACAGTTTGGCAAGTAAATCATCAATGGCATGAACCCTTCTCGAATCCATGGCTTGGTGGACACGCAGTTTTTTAGGATAACTGGCAAAATCTCTTCCAGCTTTCGCATACCCAAACCAAACACCACTTCGGCCAATGCTTGTGCCGAACCCAGCCGATCGCCAGCTCGGTTCTCGTCTCGCAAAACCGCCAACAGGTCGGAAATGAGGTGTGGGAATTTTTCTTCACCAAGCTTTTCAACAAGCGACCCCAACGCTCGAGATGCAGTGGCTCGTGTGCCAGGCACGGGATCGACCATGGCGATTTGCAATTCTTGGACAAGAGTGCCCAGGTATGGTTCCAGGTCCTTGGAGTCTGTCAAGATGGACATGTTGCCGACAATTTGACAAGCCTTCTTTTTGGTGGCAGCAGACCGGTCCTTCAACCCGCGGTGAATGACGTGGATCACCAATGCTAGAGATGGCGCGTCAATGTAGTGTACAAACTGCGTCTTTAGCAGCCCGTGTAGAGCGTCGTCAGTGTACTTTTGTGGATCACCAATAGCCTTGATGAGCACTGGCACCAACGCTTGGATTTCTGGGTTTCGGATAACCTCGCCAAACCGCTTCAATGAGTCGCTAGCCGCGTTTCGCACTTCCTTGTGGGTATCGTTCAGCACACCAACAATTTCTGGGATAACAGTCGACAAGCTTGTGGACAATTGACGTGGATCCAAATAGGCCATTGTACCCAACAACTCAACAGACCCCTTTTTGGATCGCCATGCCGTGTTATCCAGCTCTTCCAACGCCAGTGGAATCAGCTTTTTGATACCATAACCGGTAGTGTTTTTCATAATCATTCGAGCCGCATAGCTTGTGGCTTCTCGAACATCTTGGTCACGGTCACCCAAACACGACAAGATTAGTGGTAAAAATTCAATAACATATGGTTCAAAGTATCGGCCCAGAGACTGCGACAAACATTCAAACGCAAATTGGGCTCCTTGCCGTTTCTTGATATCCTTCTTATCCTCAACTGCTTCAGTCAAGTCCCGAATGACGTCATAATCGGCCAGGGAGCTGATGCCAGCACCCTTCACCAAACCAGCGATACCATACGCGGCACCACGTCGTTGAGCCATGTTGGCGCCACTAAACAGCTTGGTCACCATGTCAGACATGTACGTTTTTAGTTTCGGATGGAACAAATGTACCAATGGTGCAATGCATTTGGACACGGCGTATTGAACGTCTTCACTTGGCGAGTCTAGAGTGCTAATCAACCGATCAACAATACGAATCAACCGTTCATCGTCAGACTTTAAATGTTGGGCTAGAGCACCGTACAAGATGATGGTGGACTGGGAAACTTGATCGGTAGTCTCCTTATCGGGACGAGCAAGGTAGGATTCAAACACGGGAATCAAATTTTCAACATTGGCCAGACCGTGTAGCTTGACGACTTGCTGCGCAGCTTCTTGAATCTCCAAAGCAACTTCATTGTTTCGATCGTTCAAAGCAGCATCCTTGGCGTTGATCAAAAAGTCAAATAGCTTGGACACAGATGCAGAGTCAAAGAATGGTGCCAATTGTTCCAAAGCAATGGCCACCCCGCTTCGAGGAGCCCAGCGGTCGGCGCTCTGTGCTTTAATCTCGATACCATAATTGTCAAACACTTTAGGTGGGGGCTTGACCATGTCAGTATAAAGTTGTAGCAACTTGCCAAAAATTGGTTCAAACTTTGTAGTGTCTAGTTGCACCAACGCCGCCAAAGACCGGCCAGCCGCACGCCGCAGACTTTCGTGCTTAAAAGACAAGACGCTAATAACTTCATCGGCAGCTTGGTCATTAACTTGCAGTCCATTCTCGGACCAAATGTCGTTGGCCAAGTCACGGTTGATTGGCTCGTCGTCAAACCGACTGATCCACACTTCTTTTCTAAATCCGCAGTATTCGGTCAATTCAACTTCAGCATCGACAGCTTCCAACATGGCGGTTCGCACAAACACATCACCAGTCAAAAACGCACCCAACATAACGTCCAATTCTTCGTCATTGTAATTGACAGCGACGCTTTGCACAATGCTGTTCAACGCTTCCTTGGCTTGTTTGGCTTTGGACGGGTTGGTCTGCATCAGCTGGATCATGCTGGTGAGGACATCAGCTCGTGGAGTATGCTCGTCTCTAAACTCTTGAGCGTGGGTGTTGATGATCCCTAGCGACAAAATGATTTGCTCTTCAAGCTCATCCTCCTTCTTGGTGCCAATACCGCCCTTGAACTTGATGGCTTGCAACAACAAAGGCATAATGAAGATCAACGTGACAGAGTCGAATGACCGTTGATCACCCATGTACTTGACTCGGTACAATATTCGATCAGCCAAGTCCTTGATTGGCTCCTCGGTCATGTTTTCCGGTAGCCGCTTGGTGTTGTATAAAGATCGTAGCAAACAAGTAGCAATGAATGGGCGAATCTGACCTAGCCGATCAGACAAGTTGTATGATAGCTGGATAAACGCATCCACAGCTTCCTCACCAACCAATGCCTCGGTTTTGGGGTCACGTAGCAATGCGCTTAGCCCCTTCAAAAAGGAGTGGAACCATATTTCAATACCGTTTGCCACATTGATACCAGTCTTGGACACTTGCTTGATCAATGCAACTCCCTTTTTCATTTCCTTGGCAACGTCATTGACATTCCCACGAATCTCGCCTTGCTGCTTCAACGTGGCTTGCTCCTCCTTGGTCAGCTTTTTGGGCATGGAGTCTTGCTTCTTTTTACGAATGGACTCTTCCCATTTTCGCGTCTCGTAATCGGCACTGTTCTTGTTTTCCACGTACTGCCTCTTGTTGGCAGTTTCATCCTCCTCCACGGCAATCTCGCCTTCTGGAGTCTGCCAAATCTTGACTTGGAACGGGGTGAATGCGTCGACGGGGGTCAAATCCAACTTGGTGTTGACCAATTGAACAATGTCAGCAGAGACTAGCGACGGGTTAATGAAGCTACAGGTCGCCGCCGCCTCACAAGCCACGTTAAACAGAGACTCGTCACTGTTGGATACATTCTCAATGATGGTTTGGTGGTATTTTTCAATCAACAAACCTGGATCCAACCCAGCTTTTTGAACAAGCCCAATCCATCCCGCAATTGGTTTGGCGTCTGGGTGGTGGCAGATGATAGCCGCATCCGCCAAATGGGCCTCGACGGTTTCAGCCGCGACAATCTGGTTGTACTGAGAGAATAGATACGTCACGACAGTCGATAAACCTCTTGTAGGCACTTGCTGTTCGTCTTCACAACCGGTTTGATGGCTTAGCAACCGGGTGATTGCATATGTCATGAGCGGGCCAATCTTGTCAGGTGCTTCAGCATACACATCTCGTAACGAAGTTAGCGCGTATCGACGAGTGTCGACAGGCACGTTGGCACTTAGAGCGTAGTAGATCCAGGACAAGCCATAAACTACATCCGAGGTACCAATTTCTGGAACCAGGGCAATGTTGGCTCGCACACCCCAGTAACAATCTGGCCCGGGTAGCTTGACAAACACCTTGGAAGAGACGAGCTGAGTAGATAGAGCCCTTTGTAGCACTTGTGGTTCAGACTTGCCAACCAAAACCAGGTAGGCTAGTCCAGCCGCGACAAACTTTTGCTGAACCGCGCTATTCACGTTGGCCACCACTTCCTCAAATGACTTGGCAAGCGTCGACTTTACAGAATCAATAAACGGACTCAAATCTTTACTAGAGGTGGTGACGGCTTTGACAAGAGAGCAGATCCACACTTTCCGCATGTTGAGCTTTTTTTCAACAAGACCCTTGTTGATGGCGTCCATCACGGCTTGTTCAGGCTCAACCTGGTTTTCGAGTCCATACACCAAGTGTTTAAACAAGGTTTCACTGTATGTAACCAAAACCTGCTCGTTGGCTTCTTTACCAGCTAATGGAGCGATACTGGCTGGGATTTGTTTGGCTAGAGTCTCGCTAGAGCTCAAGTGTTGTAGCAAACGAGCATGTAGCATCTTTTGGTCTGGGTTGGTTACCCTTTTTATACCAGTGCAGATTTTATTGGCAATCTCGGTAGAGTCGCTGTAACAATGGTCCAACGCGACCATGGCCGATTTGACAGCTCCTTCTCGAACGCTGGCGTTGGATGATTGAAACGCAGACAAAAACGCGGCAATCTTTTCATTCATGCTGACGGTCAAGTCAACCAATGGCGATAACGAGCCAAATAGACCAGGGACAATGGTTTGTAGCACCGCTTCGGGGCTTCTCAGCATTGCCTTTGTAACTGATGGCAATATCTTGTCGTCCACATCTTGTTGCTTGACGTAATCGCTCAAAAACGGCACAAACGCAGACACGATTGATTCTTCTTGAGAGTATTTGGATCCAAGCACGCCTGCAATGTACAGGTCAATAATCTCAGCTCGTTTCGCGTCAATTGAGCTGGGGGCACCACCGCCGAGATCTGTCGCGGTGCCAGATATGACACCAATCAACACCATGTGTGCCACCAATTGCGGGTGGCCCTTTACAGTCAACACTTTGAGGTATATATCCAGCACTGCCTGGTCCTTCTTATATGCGCTCTTGATACTTGCTCGGCACATCCGGATCGCGGTGCTTTCAATTCGTGCTTTTTGGCTGCTGTTGAGCAACATTCTGAGTAATAGGGCCGATTGCGACTCAATTAAAGTGTCGATAGCCTTGCAGTTTGGTCGTTCGGAAATTGCCAATGATACCCATTCGAGGATTACCAACACGCTCGACACTGCCAGTTGTTTGGTTTGGCAGATTTGTGTAGCCTTGATGCCAATGACCGCTGCCACGTCCTCGCCTTGTTCGCTGCTTTGTAGGCACGTCGTTAGCGTCGTTCGCACTGCTCGCAAAACATGCTCGTAATGGTACGCCGAATAGCATGAGACTAGTAACTTGGACACTTCCAACAAGTCGACGTCTATGTGTGTGTGTGTGTTAGCTTGTGATTGATGGATGTGATGGACATACTTTCAAGGGTCAACAGCGACTCGATAAATGCAATCTTTTCCTTCTTCTTGGACAGGCAATGGAGCTTCTCCTTAGCTGTCAGCTTCAATTGCGCCCAGTCGTTTGAATCAGTCATCTTTTTTTGAAGATGTTAGTAAGATCTGTCTAGTGACTTTATGGTGACATACCGTTTTTTTAAAAAACAAACTCCCACGCAAATATACTCTTCAAATGAACCCAAATAGTATTAAATTTTTCCCCAGGTTTGATAGAAAAACAATAATGATATTTTTTTAGCCGTCGCCCTTTTATGTGTCTATTTGATTATGCAAATAAAAAGGTGCTAGCTGTGTCGTGTGGTGGTGGTGAGTAAAAATGGTTTAATTTTTCATTAAAATCTTTCGTTCTCGTGGCGCGCGCAGCTTTAATCGGTGGAGGATGATGACCAGGCATGACACTAAAACAAATTTAAAAAACATGCCCGTCTAGAGACTCCAAAATCCGAATGTTTGTCTGCCAGATAGGAATTCATGACTAAATTCCCGTGTATGCGGCTTTTAGGACTGGAAAGGAGGCAATACTTGAGCCTTTTCGTTAGTAGATTTGATCGTTTTGCTATATAGCGTTCTTAACGAGAAGAGAGAGGAAAGAAGAAAAAAAGGCTTTTCTTTGGTGGGTTACCCGGACCCTAGCACCGCACTATAAAACCACCAAAATTTTCACATCACCATTCTTTTCTTCTTTTTTTTTTTCTTCCTTACAACTAAAACAGTCGATGACGAAGGGGTACTATCCAAAACAAACTTTCCTCACTAGCATCTCTTGATGACCTGTTGTGGGAAAAAAAGTGTGGGAATCACGGCACGCCCCAGTTCACCACATTTTTTAGTGTCGTGTTTTTAATGAACCATCTGAGGCTGACTCTTTAATTTTATTTTTCAAAAAGCATTAGTATTTCGTTATATCGTTACAAAGGTGTGAGAAGAGTGAAGTGTGAGGGTGAAATCAGTAAATAAATAGGTAATAAATAATAATAAAAGGGATGCAATGACGCGTTCGTGTCTATTCATCGCAATCGACCTTCCAATTCTGTCAAGCTCTGCTCTAGCCGGTTTATCTGCCGGTCCAGCATCAATAACCGTGTCTGGTCTTCTGAAAAGTAGTTGTCGTATTTATGTTCCCGGGCGGCCCGCTCAGCCACCGTCGCCCGCTCGTTAATCAGCCCTGTTAGTCGTTGTCGTTTCTGATGCATTTGTTGTAGGTTTTGTTGGTACTCTTGCTGAGCTAGTGCGCTCGCCGACGGTTTGAATAACGAGGAAAAGATTTCGAATGCCATGTTTGTGTTTGCGTGTGGGGTGGATGGAGGTGATGAAAAAAAAAGAGAGGGAGAGTTCAATGGGCATTGGCACCCTTTTATATCCTACAGAGCCCATCGCGAACAACTACAAAGGTACAAGCCGGCCATGACGGGGTGAAAAAGTAAAGGTACCAGTAGGGCCCTCTCTTATTTTCTTCTCTCGCTCTACGTACACATGAATAGAGGATTCAGCCCCACCTTTTTTTGTTTTTTGTTTTTCCTCGTACGTTCTTGGTATATAGTGCATGTAGTGCGGGTTACTTACTTTTTGGTGATAGACAGACGTCGTTGCGCGATCGATCAATATCCAAAAGGTGTCGTTTTTTTTCTTTCTTTTTTTCTTCTTGTTTGGTTAATAGATCAGCAGGCTTGACGTTGTTGTGGAATTTCCTGCCTCCAATCACGTAAGGTTGGGTATCATAGCCACTTTACGAAACAAACAGCTAAGAAGCGCTGCTCATCACTGGTCATTAGTCTGTTTACAGTTTATTATTGGTATAAGGGCTTAATAACATGTCCAACGTATTTATCAAGACGCAACCGAAATAATCTCATAAGCTATACAAAGGCGCAATACGCTGCGCATTTGGAGCTACACTGCTGTGTGTATACACCTGCACATGGTCTCGTCCCTTTATCCTTCTTCGTACCGCCAACAAATGACGTCGCCAGAAAGAGGAAACGAGGAGGGGGCGAGACCGGAAGATTGTGATATTCACGATATCAGT